>LBNU01028214.1:267904-279394 GCA_014162995.1 Artemisia annua | reverse complement strand
TCAATGTCATTCAACTTACTTGGTTGCTGAACTTAGGTTTCGAAACCTTCTAATCACAGAAATAGAAATTCTCGTAAGGCACAACGAAAGGCAGAAGCACGAATCAGAGTAACGCGGAAGCAGTGCTACTACTAGATGTCCTATTCTACCCATTCCTCATCGGTAATAAATTAGATTGCTATAAGGAGTTCTTAAGGCAAGTTCTCAGAGGTTGTCCTACGGGAGCCTACAGCGGAAACTTAATGGTCCAAACTTCACAGGTCAAGGTTTAATGTACTACAAGTCGCAACCTGGCTCTGATACCATAATTGTAACACCCCAACCCGACAAGGGCTAAAATGTCACATTCATGGTGTCAATCAGAGCAAACACAAGCATTAACTTATATAATACAAATGAATACAAAGGTTATAAAAGGTTACAAAAGGTTCTATGGAAAAGAAATACAATATCAGTATAGGGTACAAATGACAAATCAAGAGTCTTCGTCAAAAACCACTAAGAAATCATGAAAGCAAAGTCCTCACTAAAGCTCCTATTTGCACTCTTCACCCATAACCCAGCTTCCTTCTAAAACCTGCCGCGGGAAAAGAAACGCGGCTGAGCTTAAAAAGCCCAGTGAACAGATATAAGCAAACGAAAACTAATAACAAAAGGAAAACAAAGGTGAATACGACATAAGTCCAAGCGAATCTGATGAGATAGAAATCAAGAATATGGAAACATAGAATATGATCAAAGGAAATACGGATAATAGATATCAAACACTCAAGGAAAAGAAATGAGTCATAAATGTAAGCAAACGAAATACAGCAAGCATAAGTTAATCACATTAGGGATAACAAGATAATAAGAATCATATAAAAGTAGAACTAACAGAAATGCCCAACAATCATATATCAATTTGCACATAGAGTAGCTAGCTCGACGTACCAAATGTGAAATGGAGTGTATTGCACACACATACCCATTGATCACCAAGTTCAAAACGAAACAAAGTACCTAGGATGCATCCATACGCCCCCTTCAAAACAGATATATATGCACAAAGCTCTAGGCTAAGTAAACATATACAATAATAAATATAGGCCTGAATAGCTATAGCATAATAGGGAACGCTGTGGACAAAACCTCACCTCCACAGATAGTGTCAATACCACCGGTGCATCAGTGGCAAGGCCATGGACTCCCCATGACTGGCTAATAATTCTAATACATACAGTCAAAACATATAATGGGCATAGAAATAGGAAATGCTATAAGGAAAAGAAACTATAANATGGGCATAGAAATAGGGAATGCTACAAGGGAAAGAAACTATAGCATGCAAACGAATATCAACTCATATGAAATCACAAAGATCAACAATTAGGAATCATACAAAGGGATCATAGCAATGGTTCAAGTCAAAGCTCCAAATCAAAGATTCATATCATGAGGTTCAAATCAAAGGTTCATAATAGCAAAAGGGTTCATAGCAGAGGTTCAAATTTTGAAGTTAAATAATCAAAAGATGTTAAAGAAGGTCATGAAAAATCTTAGAGAATAAACCAGATTAAGAACTTTTAAAAATTATTAAAAACCTTTTTATCGTAAAAGTATTCCTTTAAAAAAAACATTTCATAAGAGTCATAAAACCTTCATATAAAACTGGCATCGTATCATAATCACATAAATCATTTCAAAAATAGTTTTTCTCAAAAGTCATCAGGTTATATTTTTAAAAGGGTCTTCATACGAAATCATACTATCAAATGAACCAAGGATGTCAGGCGTATAAGGAATCAGAAATCATAATAGTGGCAATGGAACGGATCATGAGTCATAAGAAACCTTACGGAAAGGTTAGAATATCTGTACCTCAACCAGAAGACAAAGCAGACACAAGAAACTTCAGACAGAAATAGGAACTCCTCCTTCTTCACGGAACCTAGACGGATTAGAAGTCGGAAGTTATTCGTTTGTTCATTTTAAGTCAGATTGCTTCTTTTTGAGTTATCTTTCCGTATTTAACAGATTTCCATTTTTAGTAACTTTCCAGATTTAGTAAGTTTCCTTATTTAGAAAGGTTTCCAAAAATACCAGGTTTCCAAAAATAGAAAGTATCAACATTATAATTGCTTTATGTTATGAAATATATATATTTATGGAATTAGGGTTTGTTTTAGCTTATTATGATAGTTTAGGGTTTAATATGCCAACTTTCCATAAATTAGGGTTTATAATGAAAATATAATAAGGTTAAGGGTTAATTATGAAAATATAACAATTTTATAATATTTACACAAGTTACCCATGAATTAACATAAATTACCATTTAAACCCTTAAGTTAACCAAATTTACATTTTAAACCCTTAACATGCATTAATTACAATTTAAGTCCTTATAAATATATAATTTACAATTAAGTCCAAAAGAATTCCATATTTACCAAACAAGCATATTATTTTACCAAATTTCAGAATGTCACATCAGAGTTTACATATAGTACTGTTCAGCCCCTCAGATTTTAGAATTTACACAATTAGTCCCTTAAGTTTACAAAACTTATTAATTAAATCATAATTCCATAATAATTACACATTAGGCCCATAAATACTCAAAATTACACAAAACACTCTTAACATTATTATTTACTCAAAATGGCTTCAAGTTTCCAGAATTTACATTTTTAGTCCTTCCTTTATCATTTATTTTAATTTCACATAATAATTAATTAATAATTACATATTAAGTCATTTTAATTATGAAAAACATCCAAACAACCCATAAACTATTTTTACCCAATTTCTAACAGATTTAAAAAGTTTCAAATTCAGTACACAAGTTTCAGAAAATTACAAAACAGCCCTTGTACTTATTTATTCAAATCGTTAAATACTAGAAATACCACAAACCCTAAAATTAATTCCCAATCATTACACCATCATTCTCAACAACATTAAACCACATTAAATGACCAGATTTCATTCCCAAAACCCTAACCCTAGGTCGAATAGTTTAGAGCTCCTTTTTATTTCTTTTCTTTTTAATTTAGCGAATAGAAAATAATTCCACAAACATGATCCAAGCCTCAAAAATTTTAATTAGTATTTTTCTGAGTTCTTATATATTATATAGAGTCCACGAAAAATAATGTTCATGCCCAGAAAATTAGTATCGAATTATTTAGAGTTTTGTCACGTTTTTTTTTAAATTTTAATTCACAAATAAATTATAGATCATGCATGATTCGTGTTTATCATTTTATTTGAGACTTATATGATATAATAACCATGGGAAAAATACCAGACCGAATATTGGATGTGTAGAAAGGGCGTAATGAATTTGGTCCTCAATTGAACACCACGACACCAAAATAATTCCCACGAGCACACGACTGATCCCAGGAACTTTTAATCCTTTTTCACATATCATATATGATGTAAGGAACTCAGGAAAAATGGAAAATGAATTTATAAAAGACCGGATGGTTCAGAATGGATTTATACCTCGTTTTTGAACAGAATTCGACAAACGGAATTACAAGCGTCCAAAAATCGAATCACTATTTTTCTCACATTCTTGGACCTTCAAATTGGCTGGGAAAAATGGTTGGAAGTGCTGGAAATCTTTTATGATCCGTATGTCATGTTTGAGAGTTTTAGGGTTTTTGTTTTGGAAAGAAAATGAGTTACAGTTCATTAGAGATATAATAGGGAGATTTGTGGGTTGATTAGCCGAGTTTAATGGCCCATAATCAGATCAAATCAAAATTTAATTCTTTCCTTATCTCCTTGATTTATTTCTTGATTTATTTCATTTATTTTTACAAATTATGTACAAATAATTAAGTATTTTAGGACCCTTTAATCCGTTCTAGGCGCCATACTTATTAAAATGTAAATTATTATGATACAAAAATGCTAACAAAAATTTGTTATAACCTTATGATATTTTATTTTATTTATTTAGGTTTAATTTGGTATTTTAAATATAGTTTTATTAATTTTTATACATACAGAGGCATTTTGGTTATTCTTCAGAGTTTTCGAATTTTAGGTATTACAGACAATAAGAGGAAGTGGGAAGATAACCGAAGGAACAACAACTCCAACTACCGCAACAACAACAACAACCAGTATCGTAACCACAATCACCATCACCAACAGAACAGGAGACAAGAGACTGTTAAGGCTTTTGTGGCTGCACCAGCACAAGGAGGAGTGAATGCTGGGCAACAAGCTCGTTGTGGTAAGTGTCAGCAGCACCATACTGGACCGTGTGCTGTGAGGTGTATGTTGAATCAGCAAAAGATATACCCTGTGAAGTTGGAAACTTTTGTGTAGCAGTAGTGTTGCTTGGTCCAGCAGCAGATTGCTCATTAGCAGTAGAGTCAGGGAGACTGCTGCTAGAAGTAGTTTCCTTAACTGGTTCCACAATTTCATCACTTACAGGTGTAGAATCTTGGACAACATCATCTTTTGAACTGCTTTCCTCCTGTGTAGGAGAACCATTTGATCCAAGCTTCAACTTTTCAATCAACACAAACTAAGTGGTATCAGAGCTTGTGATCTAGAAGCTGTGATCAAGAAGAATTCAACCAACTCACTTGCTTTCTTTTCAACACAACTATAGCAATGGGTGATGAAACTCATATGGTAACTGCCTCCAAGGTTCCTATGCTGAAGCAAGGTGAGTACCAGTTATGGAAGATGAGAATAAGGCAATACATTCGCATGATTGACTACAAGATGTGGGATGCTATTGTAAATGGTACTCAAACCACAGTGAATGTTGATGGTGCCTCTGTTTCTATTAAAGGCAAGGAAGCTGAAGATCTCAAGAAGTTGGAGATAAAGGCCCATAGTATTCTTTTAATGGGAATACCTAATGAATTTCAGCTTGACTTTGAAGAAATTGAGACTGCTAAGGGACTTATGGATGCTGTAGAGACAAGATTTGGTGGTAATGAGGCCACTAAGAAGGTCAAGAAGAATGNTCGAATTTTAGGTATTACATAGTCCAAGTCATAGAGTTGCAGTAACATGGCATCAGAAACTTGGACATATGTCGGAGCAAGGAATGAAGATTCTTGTGGAAAGGAAGTTAGTTCCTGGCCTCACAAAGGTTTCTTTACCTTTCTGTGAGCATTGTGTTATCAGCAAGCAGCATCGCCTAAAATTCAAGACATTAAATTCTAGAAGTGTATCTATTCTAGAATTGGTTCATTCTGATGTGTGGCAGGCACCGGTTCAATCCCTGGGAGGAGCAAGGTATTTTGTATCATTCATTGATGATTATTCCAGGAGATGTTGGATGTACCCAATCAAGAAGATGTCGGATGTGTTTGAAGTTTTCAAGGTTTACAAAGCGCGGGTTGAACTTGATTCTGGGAAGAAGATCAAGTGTTTAAGGACATATAATGGAGGTGAATATACAGGTGATGAATTTGATTCTTTTTGCAAGCAAGAAGGAATCAAAAGGCAGTTTATGACGGCATACACTCCTCAACAGAACGGAGTGGCAGAGCGGATGAACAGAACCTTGTTAGAAAGAGCAAGAGCAATGTTGGCAACTGCAGGCTTGGAAAAATTGTTCTGAGCAGAAGCAGTCAATACCGCCTGTTATGTGATAAATCAGTCACCTTCAACTGCACTTGAGTTAAAGACACCGATGGAGATGTGGACGGGAAATCCGGTCAACTATTCAGACCTTCATATATTTGGAAGTCATGTGTACGTGATGTACAATTCTCAAGAAACTACAAAGCTGGATCCGAAATCCAGAAAATGTTTGTTCTTGGGGTATGCTGACAGAGTAAAGNTGGAAAAATTGTTCTGAGCAGAAGCAGTCAATACCGCCTGTTATGTGATAAATCAGTCACCTTCAACTGCACTTGAGTTAAAGACACCGATGGAGATGTGGACGGGAAATCCGGTCAACTATTCAGACCTTCATATATTTGGAAGTCATGTGTACGTGATGTACAATTCTCAAGAAACTACAAAGCTGGATCCGAAATCCAGAAAATGTTTGTTCTTGGGGTATGCTGACAGAGTAAAGGGGTATCGCTTGTGGGACCCTACTGCCCACAAAGTAGTCGTCAGCAGAAATGTTTTCTTTATGGAAGACAAAGTTCAAGAGAATGAAGAAGGTGATAGCACTACAAGTGAAACTACATCAATACAGTCGAGTGATTCTTTTGAAGCCATACCACATCACGAGGTGAATGAGACTACTGAGTCTCAAGCTCCAACGACTCGTACTCTTAATCGTGAAAGAAAACGTCCTGTGTGGCACACGGATTATGTTATGGAGGGCAATATTGCATACTGTGTTCTTACAGAGGAAGGAGAGCCGTCAACTCTTCAAGAAGCACTGAATAATTCAGATGCTTCGTTCTGGAGGGAAGCAATGCAAGAAGAAATTGAAGCTCTTCATAAGAATAAAACGTGGGAACTGATACCACTACCAGCAGGTAGAAAACCCATTGGAAACAAATGGGTATATAAGATCAAGAGGAACGGTGATGACCAGGTGGAGAGGTATCGTGCAAGATTGGTAGTCAAAGGATATGCTCAGAAAGAGGGAGTCGACTTCAATGAAATATTTTCCCCTGTGGTTCGAATGACAACTGTTCGAGTAGTTCTGGCAATGTGTGCTACGTATGATTTACATCTAGTGCAGCTAGATGTGAAAACTGCATTTCTTCATGGAAATCTTGAGGAAGAAATTTACATGCTCCAACCAGAAGGTTTTAAACAAAAAGGAAAAGAGAACTTGGTTTGCAGGTTAAACAAATCTCTGTACGGTTTAAAGCAGGCGCCGCGACGTTGGTACAAGAGATTTGATTCTTTCATCATTGGCCTTGGATATAACAGACTACATGCAGGCCCCAACCAAGATCGTATCAGTAAACTAAAGGCACAGCTCGCTAGGGAATTCGAGATGAAAGACCTTGGACCCGCAAACAAGATTCTAGGGATGCAAATTCACCGAGATAGAGTTAGTAGGAAAGTTTGGCTTTCACAAAGAAGTTATGCGAAGAAAATCTTGCAAAGGTTCAATATGCAAGATTGTAAGCCAATATCAACCCCGTTTCCTACTAATGTCAACTTATACTCTAAGATGAGCCCTAGCAGTGAAGAAGAGAGGATGGAGATGTCTCGAGTACCGTATGCATCAGCAGTGGGAAGTTTAATGTTCGCGATGATTTGTACACGACCAGACATTGCACATGCAGTGGGAGTAGTGAGTCGGTACATGGCGGAACCTGGTAGAGAGCATTGGGAAGCTGTGAAGAGGATCTTTAGATATCTTAAAGGAACCTCGGATGTTGCATTATGTTATGGGGAATCGGGTTTAACTGTCAAGGGATATGTTGATTCTGATTATGCAGGTGATCTTGACGGAAGTAAATCAACCACCGGGTATGCATTTACACTTTCTGGCGGAACAGTAAGCTGAGTTTCAAAACTGCAGTCAGTTGTGGCCATGTCAACAACAGAAGCAGAATATGTTGCAGCTGCTCAAGCCAGCAAAGAAGCAGTATGGTTGAAGATGTTGTTGGAAAAGCTCGGGCACGAATAAGAGAAAATTACTCTATTTTGTGACAACCAGAGTGCCTTGTATCTGGCAAGGAATCCGGCATTTCATTCAAAGACAAAGCATATACGAGTTCAGTATCACTTCGTTTGTGAGAAAGTGGAAGATGGAACCGTGGATATGCAGAAAATTCATACTAATGATAACGTGGCAGATTATCTGACAAAGGCAATCAACTATGACAAGTTTATATGGTGCCGATCCTCATGCGGCCTAGCGGAAACGTAAGCAACATGGAAGTGCAAGGAAGGATAACGGTGTGAAGATCGATTTAGCTTCAATCGGATCTTCAAGTGGGAGATTGTTGAATAGATACAGTGTATCTTTTGGATAAGATATGGAATCTTGCAAGTTGGAATGTCAAGTTGAAATATGTGGTCATACATGATGTATTATGCAAACCAACTTGCTTATAAAAGGCATGAACTACATCTTCATTTACATCCCATTTTCACTTCTCATTCTTTCTTGATATCTTTCTCCTAGTAGTTCTTGTGTAATAGAGAGAGTTTAGTATTTCCTAGTTACAAGAGATAAATAATTGTATTATCTTTGTAACTAGAGAGAAGGTGTAACTCGTGGTTTACATAGTGAAACGTATCTTTCCTTGCCCGTGGTTTTTACCCTTTTGGGGTTTTCCACGTTATATCCGTGTGTCATCTTTTATTGGTATTTCATATTTTAGTTGTGGGTTTGCTTCAGTCTGGTGTCACTTTTCTCAACAATAAATAATGGACCAAGATCCTCCCAAGTTCATTTTGAACTTGATAGATCATGTTAAGTTTTTGTGAGGAGGATTTTGAATTAAAGTAAAATAAATGTCCCACATTAGAGGGCCCACTTTTATTTTCTCCTCACAAAACCTTTAACATGATCTATCAAGTTCAAATTGAACTTGAGAGGACCTTATTCGAATAAGTACCATTTAGGCCCATAAATACTCAAAATTACACAAAACACTCTTAGTATTATTATTTACTCAAATGACTCAGTTCCAGAACTTACGTTTTTAGTCCTACCATTTCATTTATTTTAATTTCACATAATAATTACATTGTAAGTCATTTTAATTATTGAAAAACATCCAAACAACCCATGAAATATTGTGTAGCCCAAGTTTCTAACAGATTTAAAAAGTTTCAAATTCAGTCGTCACAAGTTCAGAAAATTACAAAGACAGCCCGTTGTCTTATTTTATTCAATCGGTTAAATTACGTAGAAATACCACAAATCCCTAAAATTAATGTTCAATCATTACACCATCATTCGTCAACAACCTTAAAGACATTAAATGACCAGATTTCAGTGCCAAAAGCCCTAGTACCGTGAGGTGCGAATAGTTAGAGCCCGTTTTTATCTTTTTTTTTTAAATTTAGCGAATAGAAAAGAATTCCACGAACATGATCCAAGCCTCAAAAATTTACGCTATGTTTTCTGGATTCGTGTATGTATTGTATATAGAGTCCACGAGAGAATAAGGTCATGTGCACAGAAAATTCTACGGAATGTATTTAGAGTTTTGGTAGCGTTTTTAAAGTTTAATTCACCAAATAAGATTATAGATCATGCATGAATCGTGTTTATCATTTTATTTGAGAGACTTTATAGTAATGTAATAACCAGGAAAATACCGACCGAATTTGGAGTGTAGATAAGGGGCGAACGATTTGGCCTCGAATGAACACCACGACAACCAAATAATCCCACGAGCATGACGACTGATCCCAAGACGCTTTAATTCATTTTCACTGATTCAGTATATGATGTAAGAAATGAACTCAGAAAAATGAAAATGAATTTATAAAAACCGAAAGTTCAGAATGGATTATAACCTCGTTTTTGAACGAATTCGACAAACGAATTCAAGCGTCCCAAAAGAATCGAACACTATTTTTTCACATTCTTGGACGCTCAAATTGCTGGGGAAAAATGTTGGAGTGCGGAAATCTTTTATGGATGTTTATGTGCATTTTGAGGAGTTTTAGGGTTTTGTTTTGGAAAGAAAATGATTACGGTTCGGTTAGAGATATAAGTAGGAGGATTTGTGGGTTGACTTAGCCGCAGTTATAATGGCCCATAAATCAGATCAATCAAAATTTAATTCTTTCCGTAATCTCCATTGATCTACTTTTCTGATTTATTCATTTGATTTTGCAAATTATGTACAAATAGAGTTAAGTCAGTTTTAGGACTCCTTTATCCATTCTAGGCGCCATACTTATTATAAAATGTGAATTATTATTGATACAAAGAATCTAACAAAATGTTGTTAACCTTGATGATATTTTATTTTATTTTTTAGGTTTAATCTTTGGTATTTTAAAATAGTTTTATTAATTTGTATACATTACAGGGGGCATTTTGGTAATTCTTCAGAGTTCGAATTTTAGGTATTACATAGTCCAAGTCATAGAGTGCAGTTACATGGCATTCAGAAACTTGGACATTATGTCGGAGCAAGAATGAACGATGTCTTGTGGAAAGGAAGTTAGTTCCTGGCCTCACAGAGGTTTCTTACCTTTCGTGAGCATTGTGTGTTATCAGCAAGCAGCATCGCCTAAAATTTCAAGACATTAAATTTCAGAAGTGATCTGGATCTGAATTGGTCATTCTGATGTGTGGCAAGGCACCGGTCAATCCCTGGGAGGAGCAAAAGTATTTTGTGATCATTCATTGAGATTATTCCAGGATGAGTGTTGGATGCTACCAATCAAGAAGGATGTCGGATTGTGTTGAGTTTTCAAGGTTTACAAGCGCGGTTGAACTTGATTCTGGGAAGAAGCATCAAGTGTTAAGGACATTAATGGGAGGTGAATATACAGGTGATTAATTTGAAGTTAGCTTATCTTGCAAGCAGAAGAATCAAAACGGCCTTATGTGTAATGAACTTCAAATGACAGCGCCATTACACTCGCCATATCTTATCTGAAATATCGGGAACACCAATCTGAAAATAATACTATATAGTGTGGCAGAGCGGATGGAGAACAAGAACCTCATTTGTTTAGAAAGGAGCAAGTAGCAATTGTAGGCAACGTGCAGCTTGGGAAAAATTGTTCTGGAGCAGAGAGCATGTCAATACCGCCTGTTATGTGCATAAAGCAGCACCTTCAACTGCACTTGAGTTAAAGACAGCCGATGGAGATGTGACGGGAAATCCGGTCAACATTCGAGACCTTCATATATTTGGAAGTCATGTGTAGCGGATGTAAATTCTTCAGAAACTCAAAGCTGGAGCCTTGTTCATTTTAAATCAGATTGCTTCTTTTTGAGTTATCTTTCCGTATTTAACATATTTCCATTTTTAGTAACTTTCCAGATTTAGTAAGTTCCCTTATTTAGAAAGGTTTCCAAAAATAGCAGGTTTCCAGAAATAGAAAGTATCAACATTATAATTGCTTTATGTTATGAAATATATATATTTATGGAATTAGGGTTTGTTTTAGCTTATTATGATAGTTTAGGGTTTAATATGCCAACTTTCCATAAATTAGGGTTTATAATGAAAATATAATAAGGTTAAGGGTTAATTATGAAAATATAGGAAGTTTATAATATTTACATAAGTTACCCACGAATTAATATAAATTACCATTTAAACCCTCAAGTTAACCAAATTTACATTTTAAACCCTTAACATGCATTAATTACAATTTAAGTCCTTATAAATATATAATTTACAATTAAGTCCAAAAGAATTCCATATTTACCAAACAAGCATAGTATTTTACCAAATTTCAGAATGTCACATCAGAGTTTACATATAGTACTATTTAGCCCCTCAGATTTTATAATTTACACAATTAGTCCCTTAAGTTTATAAAACTTATTAATTTATTTATAATTCCATAATAATTACACATTAGGCCCATAAATACTCAAAATTACACAAAACACTCTTA
>LBNU01028214.1:187125-267384 GCA_014162995.1 Artemisia annua | reverse complement strand
TTGTTGATCTAGTGAAGTAACTCTCGAGTTGGGTACTCGGGGAGTGGAGTAGGGCGGAAAGGAGATCCGTGACCGAACCACTATAAATCCTCGTGTTCGGTTTGCTTTCTCTTTTACTTATTGCTTTACTTTATTGATTGCATTATGTGGTTGCTTGTGTTATGACTTGTTGATTATACTTGTGTGATAATTTGTTTATACTAGTCACAAACTATACAAAACATCTTTCATATTAGAACAAGCTTGAAGTGGACATTTGATACAACAAGTAATAAAGATTTTAAACGGTAACGTATTCACCCCCCCTCTACGTTTTCACAGAGTTGTTCCTGGCATTCGTATGAATCAACATGTTCAATTTGTGTTATCTTTTTTTTAGTCTACATCAGTATGTTGTTAATGATAGCTCTAAAGATTGCTTTAGCAAAACGTTTTATTTTACGACTAGTGATAATAAGGGGGTGTTATGACGTGCGCTTTGCTTTCGTGGCAAGACGCGTCATCCCCTATTACGAACACCTATCAAAGACTCGTCCATCATGCTGATATGAAGAAGTCGGTCATGGTGAAGACCGACTTGTGGAAGGTGTGGTTATGTGTAATTTTGGTTTTTGTTTGGTATACTTGTGTTTTAGTATGGTATGTTTAGGTATTGATGTTAGTCGTGTTATTGCACGATGTTGATAGTGATGTTGATTATGAAGAGATAAGTTGGCGTGACACTGAATTAACGGTGATAATGTTGGTGAAAAAAATCAATTACTAGAATGAACACTTTCGAACAAGAATTACAAAAACCGACACTTTTTTAGAGATCTACCAAAATCGACGCATCAAGCATCTTGATTTTGCTTGCCCTCCCTTTTTGCTCGCCGTTTTCAGAAAAAGGACAAACATTTTTCGCTAAAAGACAAAGAGCATAAAGAAGAAAATGCTTGCTCGCCTTATGTTTTGCTCGCGGTTCTCGCTAAAAGACAAAAAATATAGCGAGCAAATGCTTTGCATGCCCAAATATTTTGCTCGCTTCGTTGATTTTAATAAATCTTTTTTTGAAAGTGTTTATTTTGGTAATGATTTATGTAAAGTGTTAAAAAAAATAAAAAAATAATAATAAAATGACACGTGAAAAAAATGTTAGTGAAAAAACATCCATTTCTAACGTTATATTCAAATAGAAGCGGGGCCCGCATCTTCCAGACCTTTGCTGAAGTATCCGTTGTGAAGTACAACGTTATTAGATGAACCGTTGGAAACTAGCTGCCAGTTGGGCAATTTTAACTTTTTTTGGACATGGTACTGATATTTACACATACAGCCCTAATCTTTTATATAATTCTAGTTTCCACCTACATGTTCAGTTCGTTTTGTTAGTACCACCATTTCATTCTTTTTCCTTTTTCTAACATATTATTAACTAATCCAAGTGGGAATCACCTTGAGTAAACATTAGTTTAGTCATCAAGAAAATTTGGTTAAATTAAATATTATTAGTTTAAAACAAATGATACTTATTTTGATCATTAATACAATAGAATTTTTCAACTATCCTTCACTTAATGACATGAAACATGATATATTCACAAAAACTGACTTTGAAGAAATATTTTCTTTTATATGAGAGAAAACTTATGCGAGCCAATTTTGATTACGTGACATGTAAAACTCAGACTTAACTTATCATTCTACAAGACCTATTATGGCATATAACTAGTCTTCCACGATTTTGGATTATATGGCTAAAGTGGATGGTTATAAAAGATTGCAACTTACACATAATCTTGATAGCAAAATATTTGATACTAAAAAATTCAAGTAAACCAAACTCCGATAATTCTTCTAATACATGGTGCGATATTGCTAAATGTCCAAAGCTAGACAATGTAAAGGGAAACCACCAAAAAGTACAAGGACAATATATGTAAATATCTTTCCTCCCCTTCTATTTAAACAGGCCAGAACCAACATTTGTGTATATATATTGTTTCATTGTTACTTTCTATACCATATTTTACCATTTGCTCTGCCATTATATTCTTGATCATTTGAAGCACAAAAAACAAAACAAAATAAAAAGATGGCAATGGTGTTTGTGATATCACTTCCACTGATATTGTTCTCACTGATGCTTGGAATTGGATGTTATTTGATTGGAAGAGCAAGAGGAAGACAAGATATTAGAACTCATGCACAAGCATTTGGGGTACCAATTGTACCACCTAATGCAAATGCTAATCACAAAGATCATGCTTCTTTATCACATGATGAATCCTGTTCTAAGCCTAATGTCTCAGATATGGTGTGATATTTATCATTATAGATTGAATCGGGCTTAATTGTTACTAGTACATGATTGATGTCTTGGGTCATTTTTTATATATGTTAGTGATTTGTTGGTGACCGCAGGTTGGCAAAATGTGAGATTAGAAGTCAATTGTTGCATACCTTGGTTGGTGACTAGTTTTGACCCGAGACCCTATCCAACCTACTCGCTTTGAGACAGCTGCAAAACGCTCTAGGGAATCGAGGATTTGTTTCATGAAATGTGACTAGAGATTGTTATTGAATGACTAGTTTCTTTCTCTTAATCTGCCATTCTAAACGCAAATTTCCTTCCTTTATCTATAGATGAAGTTTAACTATTTTAGCTAGCAAGTGATTACAACAAGATACCCTCAGGTACTGTTTGGTTCGCTGTAATATAGTGTAAATTGGTGTAATTGTAATTTGATTAAATGACGTAGGCTGTTTGATTTGCATAATTCAAGGGAATTGTAATTCAGATTACATTATGTATGATGTTTGGTTGATCGTAAAATGACCTTAACTGTATACTCAGATAAGGACATAAGGACTAAAACTTAGCTTGCAACAACATTGGATCGTCATTCACAAATAATGGGCCTGAAATTACTTATTTAGAACTTTATTATCATATCATGGGCTTAAATTTGCTAGTGATAACTCTCATGGGCTTTAAGTAACTCTTAGAGCACAAGGTGTAGATGACAAGGTTTGCCTCTTCATTTGGGCCTCACGTGTGACCTTTTCATTTGGGCCCCACCACTTACGCCTTTATTTTTTTACTCATTTCCAAATAAATTACCTTCATTTTATTAAAATACAAATAACATTTTTTTTAAGTTACAAAATAACTATTTAACCAAAAAAAAAAATCAAAAACAAAAAACAAATCACAAACAAAAAACAAATTTATCTAAACAAACTTTGAATTAAGCCCACTCAAGCCCAAAGTTNCTTCTTCCTCTTGTTGGCTGTACACACACCACACACACACATTTGAAAATCAGATCTGGGATAGAGAAAAAAAAAATTACACAATTACAAAACAAAGAAATATACATAACAACGTACACCTTTGCTGCCATTTTGTCAGATCATTTCCTCGTTGTGGCCACGAAAACCTTCCCAACGGCGAGCTAAGTTGGTGTGGCGGCGAGCTCGGCGAAGATGCCAGCTAGGAACGGCGAGGAGGACGGCGAGCCTACACCTTGTGCTCTTATGTGTTAAACTTTTCTAATGTCAAAGTGTGAATTATCGCACGTTTATATATGAGCCAATGTTGTTCATGCCATGATTCAAGCTCACTAGCGCATTTACTTTTGATAAACAATTTTTTTTTTTAAACGGCGGCACTTTTGATAAATCAAATTTAAGTGAATCCCTATCTCACAGTCGTCCTTATGTCGTTAGCACTTGAGAGATGTTATCTTCTTTCTTTTTTTACCAAGATTACAGACTTACAGTGCATATCATCAAAGTGAAGTAACCATGCATGCATAGGCGGAGCTTAATGACCAGGAAGGGTCCCGGCCCCCTAAGCCTAAGTCCGTTAGTATATTTATTTGCGATTTCATGTATTAAAAAAAGATTTTTTTCATCTCGGCGCTCTCATCTAATGTTTTTTCGGGAAAAATTTTGTTTCGGCCCCCCACAAAAATTTTTCTAGCTTCGACACTGCATGCATGAACACCCAATCACTTGAATGGTTATATTAGTGCCTTAGTGGTACCTTAAAAGGGGCATAAAGCAGAAATTTCACCAAAGTTTATCTATACGTATGTTAAGAGGATGATTGAGAGGGGTTGAACTAGCGTGTAGATTAAAATTAACTCTCAACTTATAAATATACAACAATTTGTATTTATACGTTTTATTTGAATTAACTATGAATACTTCAGATATCTGTCGTAGTTCTCTTTATTCTATGTGAAAAATAATTACTCCATCTGTTTCACAATTATTGTCTCCAAACAAAAAACACAGTTAAAAAATAAAAAAATAATAATAAGATTAAAAAAAATGTTTTGGTCAATCAAATATCATCCTCACCCACTTTTCTGATTGATTGATACAAGAAAATGATTACTAGTATTATTTTGGGACATCCCAAAATGAAAATAAGGACTGTAATTTTGTGACGGAAGAAGTATATGATAAAGCTATTAGCTAATAGATTAGAGGCACGAAATAATAGTAGTCATAAAATACGTGAGGTAGATTAGCTAATCATGGACCCTAATTTCGAGTTTTTACGATTTCGTTGCTTGAATTGTGAGGAGTATTTACTGATAGATTAGGAGTCCATTTGTAGGCTTAGGTCCATTAGGGTCTATGATTAAGGTTTTTATGTATCAAGTTTTATAAATATCATATCAATAATACGTATATCCTACAGGAAATTATGTAATTCAACAAAAGCGATTTACTAATATATAATTTCTAGTGACGAATGGATCAAGAATAAAAAATGATGAAGCTAATTATAACTTAACTATTAAAACGAAACTTCTTTCTTAATACTAGTAATACATTGACTAAGTACATGTTATTATAAAAATGAAAGAAGATATATGAATGATGCATGTGGTCATATTTAAAAATTGCAGCTAGCAATCACAATCGTCAACAAATAAACCAATACATCTAAATGACATACAAAACGTAGTTTATGATTCAGATTTGGTTGGTCCTCAGTTACCTGTTCGTTTAGTTATTATGAGTTGTAGAAACTGTTTCGGAACAATTTAATCATAAACGTGTGTTAGGAGAAATGAAGTAAGAAACAAATAAGGGTGTCCTGTCGTGAAATGGCAAAACGAAGAGACAACTATAATGTTGCGATTTGCGAACAACGTAGATTTCTCCTCTATCTACTAGGCAACAAAATACTACTTGCTTTGATGTTGATTGAAAAAGTTAGCCAAAAAGTCATGTTCAATCAAGAAAATGAAAAGCTAGCTGAACATACAAGTATTAGGTGAAGTGATCCATTTCCACGAACTACTAATGTTGCGAACAACGTAGATTTCTCCTCTATTTTACTACAATAACTTTTTAATCAGATTCTCGATAGAGATTGATAGATGAGTATTTTAAGCTAATATTTAACAGACGGATTTGTTAGTCATTGCATTTTACAAGACGTATGTTAGTTAGATTATTGGGTTGTTTGTTTAAGTTTATTTATGAGCTTATGTGATTTTGACTTATTTTTTATAAGCTCTAATTTTCCGGCTTATTCAAAGATCTGCATACTTATAAGCTTGTTATATTAAAATAAGCTTCTATTAGCCCAAAAGTCTCAAAGTAAGACGGAAAATTTGAGCTTATAAAAAATAAGCCGAAATCACATAAAGCTTATAAGCCCATAAATAAGCTTAAACAGACACGCCTGTATTGTCGAATAGCTATGACGTTTTCAAAGACGACAAGTTGACATAATAAACCAGTGATGTTTGGATTGTTTATCTTTAAGTTAAACGATTTAATCAATCTAATTAATTATTTTTAGAACAGCAAGAATTTTGTTCGATCATTATCTCAATCGTAAACTAAACTGTGATGATGTGCAAGTCCAAATAATTTTTATTTATTTAGCAAGTTAGGTTTTTTAACCGTAAAAATTTACTGCATCGAATAAGTACGTACAGAAAAACTGTACAAATCACAGTTTGAATCTTGGCATACAAAGCTCAATTTGTATGTATACATACAACGAAAAACCTTGACCGAATTGATACACCTAAAAAGTTGCAAGACTCAGACTGAATAGCTAGCTCCTAATTAAACAAATTAGCAAGTTAGTTGAGCAATCGATTTTCATTGAACTAGCGATTCTTAGGAAAGCTATTTGTCCGTCAAAAGTCTATGTTTTCTTAATTAGTATCGTAAAAGATCATCACTTCAATATATTAACTTGTTCCTTTCCTAAAAAGACATACGTGACATACTCGTAGTTAAATAATGCAGTAAATCAAATTGCGGCATTATTTATTTATTTTTTTCAATAACAACCAGACATTAAAATTGCAGATCAATGCTATTATCATTGTTATAAAAATGCGGCTAAAAATGCTGACATGATTTTGATATGATCCATAAAACTTATTTGTCTGTTAACAAATGCTCTATAGAAATTACGACAATAGTGACCCTCATAACGATTATAAGACATTGATTGATCAGATTGGTCGTTGGACTCGTTGTTAGCTGAAAATCCCTAGGAGTAAACCAGCTTATTGGAGCATTGGCGGTCTACGAATTCGGCTATCAAACAATCTATTATTAGCCTAAAGGCCCGTCAAAGTTGTCTAAGCTATATATGTTAACTTTTAGACATTTAGCGATATTATGATTATGACCCTTACAATTCCTGATGAAAAATAGTTTGATGGTCGAGTAATTGATAGTTTTGATTACGGAATCAGGACCAAATATAGACGGATGCACAAATTTTTTGCAACCGTAATATAGAAACACATTTTGATGGATCGGGTGCATTTAAGATGCATTTTGAAAAAATTGATGGTTTTTCAAAAATTAACACTACATCGAAAAAATGCATTGGGCTCCCGGGCATCCGCGGGAACCCCCTAGTTTTGAAACCTATGTAAGCATGCTATTATTAATATTATGTTATAACCGCAAGTATAAAAATGAATACTTCTATGTGTTGATATAACTTGAAATTATCTAGAAGATTTTTCATTACTGTGAATACATGTGTAAAGCTATGTACAAGAGCAGGTTGAGGAACTGGTCAAGAGCGAGGTCGCCTTCAGCAAATTAAATTTGACTTTTGACCAAAAGCCATAGTTGGTTTTGTGTCCAGCTTCAGAAGACTAGGTCAATCTATACAAGTTTTGAAACAAAGTCAACAAAAGTAGAAATAATAGGGTTGACTTAAACATCTCCTACTTGGCTATTTGCCTTTGTGGGGTTTGATGATGCATTATTCTCGTTGATTAGTAGTAATTGCAAAGTAGCAATGTTTTGTTTTTAGGGAGTGGATATACATATCCTCAAAATGGATTCTAATATCTCTTTGCATTTTCATTTTTTTTATTTTCTTTATAATTATTTTTTGTATAAAATTACAAAACAAAAAGTACGTAACTAAAAAATAAAGTTGTAACAAGTCTACTAATAATGAGTAAAATTAAGGTGAGTCAAAAATTATAGATAACAACACCCTTTTTCTTTCTTTTTAATTCTTTGATTACCTTACAACAAAAAGCAAGATTTTATAACTCTAACACACAACTTTCTTTCTGTCTATGAAACTTTCATCACCTACTAGCATAAAATACCTATAAAAATGTTAGCTATACTTTTTTTTATATATTTTTATGTTAATATTATTACTTAGGATTGAGATCCTCTCAAGTTCATATGAACATGACAAGTAATGTTCTCTCACAAACAAAACAATGGGGTCTACTGAGAGACTCAGTTTTTTCTTTTTGATTGTGAGAGAACATTACAAGTCATGTTCGTATGAACTTGAGAGGATCCTAATCCTATTACTTATTAGTCCATTTTAAGTTCATATATCAATATCCTATTGTGGGTTGAAAACGAAATTTCATACCACTTTGTCAACCAAAAGTTTATTAATCGTGCAACTATATCTTGCAAATAGAAGCCCAAGAATAAATACTTGTTAATAACTATCCAAAACATTAATTAATCACAGCACTAGAAGTTGAACATCTTTGCCCCTCCTACCTTCCAAAATACTAAATGCATATAAGCCAACAACTCTCTATATATGCACGACATCAACAAGACTTGGTATTCATGCATATTTCTTTCTTCTATCATACATCATAGTATCAAGCAAAATGGTACGCTTGAACATGATACATGCCATCGACAATCATGTCAACAACCATGTCTTTTCCATACCTCTTGGAATCGGCCTATTTGTCGTGGTTTCTGCTGTAGTCGCTCTATGTGCCAACCATGCTAGACGAGCTTCAAAGAAAGAAGAAAGTAAAGTAAGTATTGGAAGTAGTTCTGATAAGTCGTCGATTAATTCATTTGAGGACGATCATTTTCAAGAAAAAATTCCACCAAGATCCCCGTTAAGGTCTCCTAGACAACTTATCACCACCATAAGTAACAAGGCTATGAGCCCGTTCACCATTAACCATAAAAAGGGTGATGCTCAAGATGCCAGGGTCGTCGAGGAAGGGTTTGGACAAGGTGGTGTGTGGCAAAAAGAGATTTTGATGGGAGTGAAATGTCAACCACCGGAGTTTTCAGGTGTTATATATTATGACTACGATGGGCGTCAAGTTTCCGAGTTCCCTCCAAGGTCTCCGAGGTCACCAAGGATTGCTCCTACGTCGGATTTTACTTTTCCAATGATCAAAAGTTCAGTTTAGTTTACCCTTAATTTTGTTCTATCTTGTCAATAATATATTGTATATGCAACTTGATCAAAAGAAATTTCATTATATCCTCCAAGTCTTTAACAATAGTTGAAATCTAAATGCCTAATTAAATATATAGAAACTAATTTTAGTTTTTAAAGACTGGTTTTATTGTTTAAACTATATGAATTGAAGACACTTTAGTGTTTGAGGCAAAAGTATATGCACCAAAGAAGTAGTTATATTTTGCACAAGCAATTGACGTAGATATGGAGATGAAAATGATGGAGAAGGAGTCAAAAATTGAAGATTATTTATATAGTATATATCATTTGTTTTTAAGAAATTGTAAAATATTGCTCTTTCAAAATCTCTTACATTTGTCAAGCAAATATTAGTAAAAAAAATAAGTTCAATCTTTTAAGAATCTTGCATGCCAAACATGATCATAGAGAAAATAACAGTGTTTGTTTTAGAACCATGCTTGATGAGTTAGTTAGTTTGCCTTAGAGAAATAAACATGCATGAAACTAAAAGAAGGGATATTTGATAGAGAAGTACTCAAGCTGAATTGATTAGATTAAGTATATCACTAAGTTTTTGGAGATTAAATATATAAGTTGAGTGTTTAAATTGATCGGATTTAAGATTTGGGATCCATTGTAACCACGCTATCAAGTTATCTAAATTTCAAAATCTCTTGCGTAAGGCTTGGCGTTGAGGTATGGTCAAGCCTTACGCTTTAGAAGCTATGGTGAAGCCATATTGTCTTTTAAGGTGTGACTTAAAATGACACAAAATATGAAAATATTTATAGATTTATATATTATACCATATTTCAAACATATCAAGTTCATAAAAAATGTTATACATAAGGAATTAAGTCAACAAACTATTTGCATTTAATCTTCTTCATTTCTTATAAAAAAATTTCATCAAAGTTAAATTCAAAAAAAGCGTCATTCTTGCGCCTTTTGATACCTCATCTTACGCTACGCCTTTTAAAACCTTGTCTAAAACCATAACTTATAACTAGGTCTTGTTTTTGCTCGCGTTGTCTATCTATGGCGCGAGCCACCATGCAAGTGGTGGCGCTATAGACGCTCGGGCCGTGGCCACCGCACGACATCATAGGTATTTAAAAAAATTGTTTTTTTTTATTATCTTAACTGGTTTGTGTTTGCGAGATGTGTTTGTGGTTGTTTATGTTTTCTTGGTTGCAGGTTTTGGAGCTGCCAAAGGAAGAAGATGTTGGAAACACGAGGGCCTTTTGGGCTTATACTTGATGAAGAGAGGAATACTTAGAGAACTTTTATAATGTTATTGAATTATTTCAGCTTTGTTTCCTTTACAAATGCATTACACTAATACCTATATATACTAGTCCATGGAACATTCTAGATCGAGATATTTTCTATGACTCCCTAGATTTTTCTACTAGATATTATACTACAACTAGCTAGAAACTTCTAGTACATATCATCTACTACAACCTTCTAGAAGCTTTCTTCTATAGATACCATTTTACGACTTTCTAGAAGCTTCCATACCATTCTACGACTTCCTAGAAGCTTCTATACCATTATACGACTTTCTAGAAGTGTCTTTCATATGGGCTCGGGCTAAATCAAGTTTACAATCCAACACCCACCCTTTAAACTTGATTTCCCGACGCCAAGCATCATCCTTAGTCTTGAGAAATCTCCCTTGTTGAGCGGTTTGGTGAAGATATCTGAAACTTGGTTTTCGGACCTCGCATGTATCACAAGCCTTGCCTTGTACTTCTCCACTTCGCCTTTGGCGTTTTTCTTGGCCTTGTATACCCCTTAACTGCAATAGCCTTTTGGCCATTCGAAAGGGTCGTCAACTCCCATGTATCATTCTTTTCTATTGACTTTATCTCCTCGTCCATGGCTTGTCTCCATTTCTTGTTTGTCATAGCTTCTTTAAAAACTAATGGTTCACAATCAACATATAAACAAAGAAAGGGTATTTCTTCAGTTACCTCGTAGAGTTCTTGCAAACTTCTTGTCTTTGGTTCTCCTTCACTTGAACTCGAAGGTGAGTCTTGGGTTAGAGTTGGACATTGAGGTTGTTGGACTTCTTCACTTGATTCACCCATTTCTTTTTCGTCAGTCATAGGAAGAAAGTCATACCTTTCATTTTCTTTAATGCTCCAATACCATGCTTCTTCTTCATCGAACTCTACGTCTCTACTCACTACCACCTTCCCCGTGATTGGATTATAGAGCTTATAACCTTTTGACTGCTTGTCGTAGCCAACGAACACATGCTTCTCACTTCTATCATCAAGCATGGATCGCCTTTGGCTCGGAACATGGACATATGCTATACTTCCGAATATCCTTAGGTGAGAGACGGTAGGCTTCATCCCATTCCATGCTTCTTATGGAGTCTTATTGTCTAAACTCTTTGACGGATACCGGTTCAATAGATATACCGCACAGTCAACCGCTTTGGCCTAAAACTCCTTTGGCATCTTCTTACTTTTCAACATGCTTCGGACCATATTGAGAATAGTTCTATTCTTTCTTTCCACCACTCCATTTTGTTGTGGGAAGTAAGGAGCCGTTAGAAATCTTCGGATCCGATTATCCTCACATAATTTGTTAAATTCTTTTGATAAAAATTATCCACCTCTATCGGATCTCATGGATTTAATTTTTAAACATTTCTCCTTCTCTACCATAGCTTTAAATGTCTTAAAAGCTTCAAAAGCTTGGGATTTTTCTTTTAGAAAATATACCCAAGTTTTTCTTGAAAAGTCATCAATAAAGAGCATAAAGTAAAAATTCTTACCATGAGAGGGTGGAGTAATGGGACCGCACAAATCTGTGTGAATTAGTTGTAGAGGCTCCTTAGCTCTTGATGTCGCTTCTTTCGGGAACGAACTCCTAGCATACTTCCCAAGAAGGCATCCTTCACACACTTGATTGGGATGATCAATTTGATCTAACCCTTTTACCATTCCCTTTGAGGATAATAACTTTAAGTCACCAAAGTTTAAGTGCCCGTACCTCATGTGCCTAAGCCACGAATGATCCTTCAAACAACTCTTTAAGTAATTAGCTTCATCATGTTGAATTTTTAGAATGAACATTCGGTTTTTAGTCATAGGCACTTTAGCTATAAGCTTTCCTTTGGGATTTCTTATTATAGCACTACGATCCTTGAAATGAATATCGTAGTTTTTCTCTAAAAGTTTTCCGACACTTAAAATGTTACTTTTAAGGTTGGGCACATTGTACACGTCCGAAATATATTGGTGACTTTCATCTTTAGCTCCGATAAGTATCTTACCTTTTCCTTTCACCGGTGCCTTTGATTCATCTCCAAATGTGACATTACCTTTACTTTTCTCTATCTCCACGAACAAGTCTCCTCCATCCGTCATATGGTTGCTCGCACCGGAATCTATATGCCATGGCTCTATCCTCCCTTCTTGTTCGTTATGTCTTGCCATTAGCAAGGTAAGCTCATCTTTGTCTTCTACCTCTACAAGATTAGTTTTTTCTTCCACATGTCTTGACCTAGTACACTCATTGGCATAATGACCATATTTACGAAAATTGTAGCATTGTATTTGGGACTTACCTCCTCTTTGAGATTGAAAGCCCTTCCCATGACCTCTTCTATATGAAGACCATTGGTTTTCATCTTCTTTCTTGACATCTTCTCTTCCTCGTCCTTGGCCTTGAAAACCACCACGACCTCGAAAAGTACTGCGTCTTCGTCCTTGCTCCTTTCCATGTAGAAAGTTCTTTTCTCTTTCTTTGAAAGAGACCTTTGAGTATAAAGCTTGCTCTAAGGGTTCTTTCCCCCTTATTTTCTTCAACTTCTCTTCATGGGCTTGTAAAGATCCCAGGAGTTGATCAATGGTCATAGAGTCTATGTCTTTTGACCCCTTGATGCGCGTGATGTGTCGTTGCGGTTTAGCAGTGTTAATACCTACTCAAGTTTTACATTTATATTTAGCCGACTTATCAATAACACACACACTTAACGAGAAGTGTACCCGGTCAGTTTGTATATAATGGTAAGCAGAGTGTCGATCACTAAGAGTGGAACGTATTATCTAGTTATCCTAATTAGTATTTTAATGTCCTAAGTTAGTTTTACAGCCTAATCTAACGAAAGGGGGTTCAGCCTGAGAGACTGGCACAGTTTAGTTATTAATTAAATAGTAAATTAAACTAATGAGCACGAATCAGCGAATAGCATACACGTACACAGATAGATAATAGAGACTATAAGAAGACCTGTCTTGATAATTAAGCAGCTTGTCACTTGTTTTATTGCTAGTTTTATATGTAGTGTATATTAGTTAAATCTTTCTCGTTGGTTTCATTATATCGGCGAGTAAACCCTTAATGATTACTTATGACTATCCTATTTATCCAAAAACATCGGATTAAATAGGCGAGGAAGGGGTATGGCGGCCCAAGCAGTGCTCAGCTAGACACAGAGGTTATCAATGCACTAATATAAATTCACCAAAGACATCAAACATATAAACTTTAATTGATGGGAAAGCAATTTTAAGGCGGGCATATGATCTTGCGTACTCACATACTACCGGCCATCTATCCTGATGAATTAAAGCTTACTATTATAATAAAACAAAACTACTTAATGAATTGAATACATGCAGGACCTTCTTACAGCTCTAATATCTTCGTTTGGGGCGTGTCTTGTGTTGCTTGTTCGTCTGAATTCGACTCCTTAGGGTTATGGTGCACACAAAATTCGTCTAGGTCTTGGGGTATTTATAGTTTCTGTCTGAGGGTTCGATGCGGCGCATGTAATTGGTAGATGCGGCGCATTGACTTAACTTCGCGTGGGGTCCAAGCTTATTATATTCTGGAATATTCGTACACCGCCTTTAGATGCGGCGTAACTTGAATCTTTATGCGGCGCATGTCCTTCAGTTGTCTTGGATTAATTCTGGTGAAGTCTTGATAGTGATACGCCGTATGTCAATTGTATAATGCGGCGTATCTGGAGTAGAACGAGCTTGATCTTCTTCTTTAACCAAAGTTTCATATGCGGCGCATGGTATAACTCCATGCGGCGCATTCTTCAAAGTCAGGCAATGGTCTTCGAATTCATCTAAGTATGATATTGCGGCGTATCTGTTGAGTGAGATACGGCGCATCTTCTGGGTTTCAGTAGACTTTTGACATCTTGCTCATTTTGCTCCATAATCAGTCCAAAATCGCCAAGTTTAACCTTTTACCTGTTTTTACCTGAGAATCACTAAAGTAAACATTAAAGCACCGATTCTCATACATAATAAAGTAAAACAAGTTAAATAAATAGGATAAATGATGATGATAAAATGTACTTATTTGAGTTCATCAAATATCCCCCCACTTAAACTTTACTTCTCCCCAAGTAAACCTTAGATTTAATCTTGTGAAAATGTATCCTAAAAGGTATTAGGATTTGTTTTTTAATAATTAAGCACGTATTCGTTTTATCACAATCACACAACCAACCACTTAACGAAGTAGAAACAAAATAATTTTTCAATATAAAACAATTCTAAATCATTTAGTTGCTAGTTGTGACGAATATTCTATCATAAGCTTGACAAGTATACGCATCTCCCCCACTAAAGCCAAGGAGTAACAAGTCTAAAGCGGTAAAAAGGGTTTGTTGGTTAAGGGTTGATCATCCTTTTTAATCTCTATCGCTCTCATATTCCAGAAAAGGCGACAAAATTACGAATACATGATCGAATTCACGACCACGATACTCGCAATTGCTCAATTCCTTAACTCGAATAGGCTAAAGATAGGACCAAGTAATCTTCACAAATAATATTATATCAAAAAGGGCGACAAAATCATAAATACATAATTGAATCCACGACTACGATACTTAAGATTGCTCAAATCCCTAATTTCAAATAAATCAAAGGTTTGGATGAAGAATGATATAGGGAATGGATAATAATTGGGATACAAATTGGTGTAAAATAAAAAAAAAATTAAACAAAATAAATAGATTAAAATCCTAAGTGTGGTTAATTACTTTCCCAACCATCCCATGAATAAGACTCATATCATTGAATAACTCACGCTTTTGACTCATGTAACTCACACTTTAGGTAGATACGAATTATACTCAATAAAATCTTAAACAAAGAATAACCTTAGTTGGCATTCCCATAACGGCCAACTCTCATTCAATCCATAAATATAATATACAGCAACAAATAGTGGTGATATTTCCCACTTTACAAAACTTTAAATAAGTTGGTTAAAACAAACTTTCAACTTCTTCTCTTTCTTTTTCTTTTCTATTTTTTTCTATTTTTTTTTATGTGTAAAATTTCACAACTTTTTCTATCACGATTTTTCCGGATAATTTTTCCATACTTTTCACAACTTTTAGAAATAACTGTAATAGTGAAAGTAGTAAACACATGAAAAATAAACTAAAAATATACAATATGTACTTTCACTCCAATTGCATTGTGCAATTTCCCGACCTAACCAAAGATAATGAATTACGCACGCGAACACAGGTAATGTAAGGAAACACACTTTGCCTAAAGTAACTAACCACGGATTTCAATCTACAGGGTAGGCTAAGGTGTAAGGGTGTAACGAAAGATTTTAACAAAGGTGTAAGAAACGAAAGGAATGGCTCTGTGGGTTTTTATAGGGGTATCTTACTCTAAAAGTGAGAGCAAACAAAAGGGTTTATACAGTGGTTAACTAACTAGTGTAGTTAGTTAATATTACATAACATATAAAGGCTTTTTGGGTGTAATCCTAGAATTTACCAAGTTAGATAAGTCACTCCAATTATATCAATAATACTCATTATGGTGGTCTCGAATAGTATACAAGCCAAGTTCTAAAGTTTACAACTCACCAGCACACTAGAGTTTTTGATTTTAGACAAAAAATAATGTTATGTGTGCGGCTATGTAATTTAGACTTAAACAAAAACATGCTAAAAAAAATTTAAAATTTTGATATATTAAGTGCATTTTAAGCATATTTTGAAAAAGTTTGGACAAGTAAGTGTTCTAATTCTCCATCCCCCCACTTAAGTTAAACAACGTCCTCGTTGTTTGTGTTAAAGGTTAAAACTGGAAAATAAAAGAATTAGAACAGAAAAACTTCCCTGATATTTGCTCGGAATGATCCTCCATTATGCGTTTACGAGCAAAAATCAACTTTCTTGTGGATTAGAACGTTTAAGCTTCATAAGTGATGTTTCCACAAAAAGTGCAGGAATCTATAATACCACCTAGACTTTAACACACCTGAGTTAAGAAGGTTTAAGCTTGCATAATACATTAGTAATTAGTAAAAATAAAACCTAGAAAATTAAACTGAAAATCATCAGGTTAGTTGATACGCCGCATCCTATTGAAGAAGATAAGTCGTATCGAGCCTGGAATTAATACGAAATAAAATAATAAATAGGATAGGATGCCTCGCATCTGTTTTACTAGATGCGGCGCATGTGGTTACCAAACAGACTGTTAACAGTCTGTTGTAAATATGACGTTATCCTCGGCTTATCTCTCGGTCTCTCTCGGTCATTTATGCTGAACTTAATGCCAGTCTCAATCAAACACTATTAGAAACATAAACTGAAGCATTAAATATAAACATGATAATAATATTTAGTACAATCCCAAAAAAATAATAATGTACGAGGAATGATGTCCATAAATCCAAACATCTAAATAGGAGGGTGCTCGTCATCAGGAGGTGCGGAAATGCTAGCTCCATCGGTCCTCGGTCTGACTCTGCGTCTCTCAAAGTGTATGTGTGTGTCAGTCATGACCGGTCCATCGTACCTCTGGTACCTCATACCACGCTCCTCCAAAACCTCAGTCATGCGATCCACCACCCACGAACCAAATCGTCTCTGCTCATCTGCAATACCCTGGATGGCCTCATTCTGATAGTCAATATTACCTCGCAATAATCTGAGCTCATCATCTATCCTGTCCAATCTCTGAGCAGTAGTACGTGGAACTGGCGCGTGTGGTGGTACCTGTGGACCCTCCTGAGCTGGAGCAGCAGCCGGGGCCTCATGATCAGCCCCCTTCGCTGGCTCAACCACAACTGGTCAAGGTGGACCCAACGGAACCCAATGGTAAGCCCCCAGCAAAATCCTACATAACCTGAGCCTCCTCTCCAGAAAATCTATGTCCATCCTAGGGAGCTCCATCGCAAACACATCCAATCCTGCCGGTACATCGTCACCAATTATCCCAAAATGCCTGATGTGTGTTTTGTCAGTGCAAGTTTTAAAATTTATAAACACGATTTATCCGATTAATTCTTTAGCACATACGAGCAAGTATACTCGTTCGATGTAGTAAAGGTGGGTAAGTCGAGATCGTCCCAAGAGACTTGGTTGCACTCAAGTGTTGTTTGTTTGTTTAAGCAAGTAACAAGTTGGTGGTTATGATTGTCACGGATCAAACCACAATAATAATTAATCAAAATAATAACCGAGACAAGTTCTAATATAACCAAATATGATGAGAATTTCAATGATAAGAAACATGTGGAACTATAGCAACCACACTCTAGATAAACTATTCACCAATGTAAGTGAACAATTCCCAACTAACCATATATTATTCAACCGAACATAAGTCTTTAACAAACATAGTAATCATAAGCATCATGAAATATAAAAGTAACAAAGTTTACCCAAAGTATGAATTACAATAGGCAAAGGTAGTGACAATTCTTCCTTTAGGGTGGAGGCTAGAAATGCACTTGGTGAAGATTCGTCCTTTAGGGTGGAGGCTAGAAATTCACCATGGTAAGTTGGCAACAATTCTTCCTTTAAGGTGGAGGCTGGAATCGCGCCTTTGTTTTGGTGCCAAATCTTCCTTTAGGGTGGAGGCTAGAAGTGCACACGGTAACAATTCTTCCTTTAAGGTGGAGGCTGGAATTGTACCCTTTATTTTGGTGACAAATTCGTCCTTGAGGGTGGAGGCTCGATTTGCACACCTAGAACCAAGCCAAAGTGGTCTTATTTATAGTAGAAATCAAGCCTTAGCCTCCAAGCAAGTTTCTTGGGCACAAAGTGTCATAAAATGGCAGTAAATGGAGTTATTATGGAGACATGATCGGACTTGGGGCTTAAAGACACTTAAATAAGCATTAAAAATTACTTGGGGAGGTCAGAATCATCCAGCCGAATCGGTTGGGCTCCAACCCGATCGGCTGGAAGATGACCAAAAGCACCAACCGAATCGGTTGGGCTCCAACCGATCGTTGGATGCATTTTGGCAGAAAATGGTAAACTTGAAAGTTGTAGATCTTTCTCTTAGCTTTCCGTGGCCGCTTGAATCACCTAAATCGGAGTTCGTATGCTCAACTTATGGCCAAAATGGTGAAGGTGTGTCGGGAACAACGAGTCTTCCAATAATTCTTCGTTTGAGCTTCTTTTCTTCATTTCACTTCTCGTTTTCCTTCTTGTACTTTATTCTTGAGTCTTTGGAGTGACAACTTCATGACTTTAATCTTCTCGAATATACTCCAAGAGACTTTCATTTGTCGGGAATTCTTCGTACATGCATAAATCTTCGTTTATTGATCGTTTTTACGTCTTTTTCTGCATTTTCCTTACTTTGAGCTTCCATGAACCTAAAATACGAATTGTGCTCAATTAAGTACCATAAGTTCATAAAAGTGACCATAAAATCCACAATAACGCGACTAAAAACATGTTAATTTTGAGCGTTATCAATGCCTAGCTAACCTAGAAACAAAGTGTCCCCCGGTAATCTGACTCCTACGATCTCTCCCATGAGCAATCCTATGTAGATAATGAGCCAAAAAGTGGGGAACGTTCACCACACGTCCCTCGTCCATACTCCTGAGAAGGAAGAGGTCAATAGTTGTCACCTTCTCAGGTGACTGACCTCTCCCAGCAACTGTTAAAGCGATCAAGCGGTGACACAACCTCCTCAAGGGCTCTCTGATCAAAGTGTACGACGGTGAGGTGACAGTAGAATCCCCACCAGAAGAAATACCGGCCCAGTAATCTTCAAGGGTCCCCCTATCAGGAACCTCCCTCAAACTTTCTGCCCAGTAAGTATCGAACCCAGGAGATTGTATCTCCTCCTCTGTATGTAAACCCATAGCCAGAATGAACTGTTGCATCGATATCTGCCTATGTATCCCACCTAACCTAAATACCAGAGTATCAACAGTATCATGTGCCAAATCTGTCTCCCTGTAATGTATCGTGTTGAAGAACTCACGCATCAAATCTCTAACCAACGGTTCCCTAATCCCAAATAACCTGCTCCAAGCGTGGGACCTAAAGATAATCTCACCATCAGCATCCCTATGAACCATCTCTAATCTATCCCTGAAGGTGCCAACAGCAGCTCCCCCATCAATAAGTGCCAAACAGTCAAAATTGAGAACCGGAACCCTGAAGACCTGCCTAAAGTAAATATCTCTAAGTCTTCTCAAATAATCTGCCTCAGTACCCTCAGTCAATCCCATCTCCTCGAACCTGAGCCATTCATGTCTCAACTCAATGTCTGGAAGTGCCATCTGCAAAATTCAAGTAAATAGTTAAGCAGTCTGTGAATGAAGAGATACGGCGTATGTTAAAGACAAATGCGCCGTATGATAAAATGCGTCGTATCTTTTCATTAAGATACGGAGCATGTGGCATTAGAGATAGATACGTCGTATCAAGTAATCTGATACGGCGCTTGTAGGGATACGCTGTATTGAGTAATGAAGATGCGGCGCAACTTGGTCAATACATATCTATTTTGGAAGAAATTAGTTAATGTGTTGCATGTGGGAATCTAATGCGCCGCATCTTATGTTATATCAGTATAAAAGAAAAAGGGCTGGGTACGTTTTCCAAAATTCCGACCCCGTGACGTAAGCTTCCACTCAACTTCACGGTCTCTATTTTACCCACCCTATCAAATTTTATACTTACCTTTCATCAAATAATTATTTCCCCCCCAAAATTCAAAATCAAACACCCCGAACCCTAATTTCTACTCGAATCAAATTAGGTCGAAAGGTAATGATAAATCTAAAATTAAGTTTGGGGAAATCTTCTTAACCACGTCCTAATCGAATCCCCTAAACCTACTTTTATCCAACTCAATAATTTAGCATAAACCCTAACTTTATAAAATTAAAATTCGTAAAATTAAATAAAATTAATGGGGTTATTACCTTATAGATCTTAAGAAATTGGGTCAAGAATTGCGAATGATGAATTTGATCGAGATTACTAGGTGATTAGGTCAAGTGTGTGTTTTTAACTGTGTGTGAATTAGGGGTAAAAAGTAAAATCCGGCGCATCTCGTTCTTATTTATAGGGTAAAAACGATGCGCCGGATCACATAAATGCGATGCGCCGCATTTATTTAAAATTTGTTGACTGGTCAATATCTCATAATAGGTCAAAGATACGGCGCTTAGAGTACTAAAGTGCGCCGTATTGTTGTGCCAGTGAACAAAATTTAAATAGGAACGTACATTGGCCTCCGCAACACTTTTCCTTATACGCCAGACTTGAGTTAAACGGTATACCATATGATATGTATAAATTCAAGGTAAGAGCAATTGGCATAACCGTTCTATTATTGGCTATAATCTCATTGTTTAGTGGATAATGATTTATTCTATGGTTAGGAACAAATATCGTTTTAAGCTTACAAAATTGAGATTATAATTTGGATATGATGTATTACATAGATTATTGTCTGAAGAATTTTTACGGAAATCACAACTTTCGTTGTAGATTTCGACGTTTTTAAATTTAGGTAATTTATAAGAAAAGAGGTTCATATCAATGTTTAGCACACAAATTTCACTTTTTTAGTAAACTGTTTCTTAAAAAAAATTTCTTTTCAGGCACGAATATGTAATAATCAGATTTAGGTAAAGATAATTCACTTTTATCGTCAAATATTTGGGAGAGGTTTTGAAGAGAACTCTCCTTAAGTTTAAGTGAATTATAATGGACAGCTGGAATTTTAATTTAAAAGAATTGAATACACTCAATGTTACCTGCATTGAGTTTTCTTTTACCTTTACCGTTTATTGCAAGTTTCCAGTTATCGTGGTTTTGATCACTTCAACTAGGATTCTCTAGTTAGGTTCAGAATGTAACCTTCATAGTGATGCTAAAGTCATCTTTATCCTGAAAGTAAACTAACTTGTGCACGAGAGTAGTGAAACGATCAAAGTAATTATCAAAAATTAATTATATTTATATAAATTAAATGCGCCGTATTAGCAGAAGCTAATGCGCCGTATTTTTGTTACGTTTCAAAATACAAGATTTTTGATTTAGTACATGTGCCGTATCGATAAAAATCGATGCGTCGCTTCTGTTTAATAATTTGAAAACTGTTTTTAGTTTAAATATTGAATACGCCGTATCTGTTAAAACAGATGCGTCGCATGGCGTTAGGCTTTCGAAAAATTTCTTATTAAAAACAGAATACGCCGTATCTTGGGGAAAGATGCGTCGTACTCGAGTTATTAAACGCGTTGTATTCTTAAAAAATTAAAACGCAATATGTCGCATCTGAGAAACAGATGCGCCGTATCGTTTGTATCAGCACAATACAACGACAGCAGTTAGTACAAGAAAGAAAAATAAAATAAAATATAAAAACAAAAAGAAAATTACAGAAAATAAAAACACACAAAAACAGTAAATATGCAAATTATACAATGAATGCAATCTATCTAATATACAACAAGTTAGGGGTTAGTGTCTAAAAACCTAATAAAAAGAAAAACCTAATTAAAATACTAATCAATTTAACAGATAATAACAATTCACTCCCAGGCAGCGGCGCCAAAAACTTGATGCGCGTGATGTGTCGTTGCGGTTTAGCAGTGTTAATGCCTAATCAAGTTTTACATTTATATTTAGCCGACTTATCAATAACACACACACTTAACGAGCAGTGTACCCGGTCAGTTTGTATATAATAGTAAGCAGAGTGTCAATCACTAAGAGTGGAACGTATTATCTAGTTATCCTAATCAGTATTTTAATGTCCTAAGTTAGTTTTACAGCCTAATCTAACGAAAGGGGATTCAGCCTGAGAGACTGGCACAGTTTAGTNCGGTTGTAAGTCATGTTCTTTGTCTTGTAGAGGTTAGCAATTTCAAGTATTCTTTCCATGTGCTCGTTAGCGTCTTCATATCCAGATCCACTAAAGGTATTATCTTTCAGTAGTTTAAGAAATTGACCTCTAACAACAAACCAGTTGTTACCACTTGGTCTTGCCCTACCAATTTCCGAGTTGTTGTCAGAGCACGTATCATAATTGTATTCCTCCATGGTTGTAATTCTCGTCATTGTTTCTGTCTCTTTTCTTTCTTTTTCTGAAATCATCATAAAAGTATCAGTAGGATATGTTCAAGAAAGTATTATATCAGAAAATTAACAACGAAAACGGAATACGAAAAATAAAAGTTGCTGATATCTGCAGACGATGCGCCATATCCTTGAAAAAGGATACGCCGTATCTTATTATGTTAAAATTAAATCAGACTTTTATTTTAGAAAATAGATATGCCGCTTTTGAATTAGAATGCACCGTATCTGTCAGATATCAAAAATCAATTATATTTATAAAAATTATTGCGCCGTATTAGCAGAAGCTAATGCGCCGTATTTTCGTTACGTTTCAAAATACAAGATTTTTGATTCAGTAAATGCGCCGTATAGATAAAAATCGATTATCCGCTTCTGTTTAATAATTCGAAAACTGTTTTTAATTTAAATATTAAATACGCCGTATCTGTGAAAACAGATGCGTCGCATGGCGTTAGGGTTTCAAAAAATTTCTTATTAAAAACAGAATACGCCGTATCTTGGGGAAAGATGCGTCGTACTCAAGTTATTAAACGCGTTGTATTTTTATAAAGTTAAAACGTAATACGCCGCATCTGAGAAACAGATGCGCCGTATCGTTTGTATGAGCACAATACAACGACAATTAGTACAAAGAAAGAAAAATAAAATAAAAATAAAAATAAAAAGAAAATTACAGAAAATAAAAACACACAAAAACAGTAAATATGCAAATTATACAATGAATGCAATCTATCTAATATACAACAAGTTAGGGGTTAGTGTCTAAAAACCTAATAAAAAGAAAAACCTAATTAAATTACTAATCAATTTAACAGATAATAACAATTCACTCCCCGGCAACGGCGCCAAAAATTTTATGCGCGTGATGTGTCGTTGCGGTTTAGCAGTGTTAATGCCTACTCAAGTTTTACATTTATATTTAGCCGACTTATCAATAACACACACACTTAACAAGCAGTGTACCCGGTCAGTTTGTATATAATGGTAAGCAGAGTGTCGATCACTAAGAGTGGAACGTATTATCTAGTTATCCTAATCAGTATTTTAATGTCCTAAGTTAGTTTTACAGCCTAATCTAACGAAAGGGGGTTCAGCCTGAGAGACTGGCACAGTATGGTTATTGATTAAACAGTAAATTAAACTAATGAGCACGAATCAGCGAATAGCATACACGTACACAGATAGATAATAGAGACTATAAGAAGACCTGTCCTGATAATTAAGCAACTTGTCACTTGTTTTATTGCTAGTTTTATATGTAGTGTATATTAGTTAAATCTTTCTCGTTGGTTTCATTATATCGGCGAGTAAACCCTTAATGATTACTTATGACTATCCTATTTATCCAAAGACGTCGGATTAAATAGGCGAGGAAGGGGTACGGCAGCCCAAGCAGTGCTCAGCTAGACACAGAGGTTATTAATGCACTAATATAAATTCACCAAAGACATCAAACATATAAACTTTAATTGATGGGGAAGAAATTTTAAGGCGGGCATATGATCTTGCGTACTCACATACTACCGGCCATCTATCCTGATGAATTAAAGCTTACTATTACAATAAAACAAAACTACTTAATGAATTGAATACATGCAGGACCTTCTTACAGCTCTAATATCTTCGTTTGGGGTGTGTCTTGTGTTGCTTGTTCGTCTGAATTCGACTCCTTAGGGTTATGGTGCACACAAAATTCGTCTAGGTCTTGGGGTATTTATAGTTTCTGTCTGAGGGTTCGATGCGGCGTATGTAATTGGTAGATGCGGCGCATTGACTTAACTTCGCGTGGGGTCCAAGCTTATTATATTCTAGAATATTCGTACACCGCCTTTAGATGCGGCGTAACTTGAATCTTTATGCGGCGCATGTCCTTCAGTTGTCCTGGATTAATTCTGGTGAAGTCTTGATAGTGATACGCCGTATGTCAATTGTATAATGCGGCGTATCTGGAGTAGAACGAGCTTGATCTTCTTCTTTGACCAAAGTTTCATATGCGGCGCATGGTATAACTCCATGCGGCGCATTCTTCAAAGTCAGGCAATGGTCTTCGAATTCATCTAAGTATGATATTGCGGCGTATCTGTTGAGTGAGATACGGCGCATCTTCTGGGTTTCAGTAGACTTTTGACATCTTGCTCATTTTGCTCCATAATTAGTCCAATATCGCCAAGTTTTACCTTTTACCTGTTTTTACCTGAGAATCACTAAAGTAAACATTAAAGCACCGATTCTCATACATAATAAAGTAAAACAAGTTAAATAAATAGGATAAATGATGATGATAAAATGTACTTATTTGAGTTCATCACCCCTCTATGGCCACGACAATGTAATCAAACCTTGGTGGCAAAGAGCGAAGAATCTTTTCTATCACCCTTATGCCACTCAAGCTTTCACCATTTCTCTTCATTTCATTTGAAATGGTCAAGAAACGAGTGAAATAATCCGAAATGGTTTCGGATTCCTCCATTTAGAGCTTTTCGAACTCTCCTCTAAGAGTTTGAAGACGTACATTTTTCACCTTGTCAATTCCTTTGAAAGCATTTTGAAGGATCTCCCACGCTTCCTTAGAAGTGGTTGCATTTGCAACTTTCTCAAGCATCGCATCATCAAGACATTGATAGATGAGTGTAAGAGCACTTTGATCCTTCTTTCTTGCCTTTTGCAACTCCACCCTTTGGGCGGCATTCAACGAACTTTCATCATCAACTTTCTCAACACCTTTCTCGACTATCTCCCACACATCATGTGAACCGAGTAGCGCCTTCATTCGAATGCACCAACTACCATAGTTGTCTTTGGTAAGACGAGGAAATTGGAACAAGTTCATTGCATTTGACATCTCGATCTTCTAGCTCTGATACCACTTTGTTGAAAACACGAGGGCCTTGTAGGCTTATACTTGATGAAGAGAGGAATACTTATAGAACTTTTATAATGTTATTGAATTGTTTAAGCTTTGCTTCCTTTACAAATGCACTACACTAACACCTATATATACTAGTCCATGGAACATTATAGATCGAGATATTTTCCATGACTCTCTAGATTTCTCTACTAGATATTCTACTACAACTAGCTAGAAACTTTTAGTACATATCATCTACTACAACCTTCTAAACACTTCTATAGATACCATTCTACGACTTTCTAGAAGCTTCCATACCATTCTACGACTTTCTAGAAGTGTCTTCCATATGGGCTCGGGCTAAATCAAGTTTACAATCCAACAGAAGATAGGTTAAAATGATTGGTTTTTGTTTTGTTCTTATTTTTATAACCTTGTTAGTATGTTAGTTTACATTATTAGTGTCTAATGCTTTGTTTTCTTGCAAATTTAATCCCTTGTGGTTTATATTGTTAATCCTTGAATTCTTTTAACATTATAAGTCTTTAAAATGTATGAACTTTGATTTAAATATAATGTTTTATGTTATTTAAAATTATGTAATGCTTTTGTTTTACTGTGTTGTTTTGTTAAACTCTGAAGCCTTAATGGTGTTCTATAACTTGGCTAGAATGATAAGTTAGTGTGTTTTTTAGCTCAATTATAAGGTGAACATCTAATTTCACATCACTTTTAGCTATAAAGCGAACCAATGACTCACAGCCTCACCTAGTGTTCTAAGTACAAATGATCATATATACATGATTCCTTTCTTTATTTTATTTCTATAACTCGAGAATCAATACCTAGTATAACATTGTTTTGAGAGCCTGGAAAAGAATATTGTCTTCATTACATGTGTAAACGAAATGAACATTCAGTAAACTTTTCATGAACCATTCGGTAAAATGTTCATTTATTTATTGAATGAACGAACATGAACAATATTTTACGTTCGTTTAGTTAACTGAACGAACATGAACAAAAGTCTTGTCTGTTCATTTATGTTTCTGAAAGTCTGATTATGCGCTGTTAAAGTTCGTTTATATTCATTCATTTGTTTAGGTTCGTACCTTGTATCTTTTATCGTATACTTTTAAAATTGATCTACTTAAACGAAACAACACTTATTAAACACAATATTATGCATATTTTTATTTTAGATTTTATGTTTAATTCCAACATTCATTTATATTCGTTTAGTGTCTTAATGGACGAACATAAACGGACATGAACAACCTTATTTTCTTAATAAACGACCATGAACAAGAAAATTTGTACGTTTAAACAATCGTGTTCGTTTATTTGTCCGGTTAAAATTAAACCAACGAACATGAACAAGGATTCGTCCGTGTTCGTCCAGTTCGTTTACAGCCCTACATGAAGTTTTGTTTGCACATCAAATTAGTGTTGTACGTATTCAAAACAAAAAAGGTTTATCAGGACATATTAGTATCGTTATAAACTTATAATCATATAGAGAGTAGTTTATGTGAGTATTAATCAAATTACTAAATCTATCTTATTCTACATTCTTTGTTAGCTAGTCATATGATTCTACATTGACCATAAGCTATAGTAAGATACGATTGATCTGAAGTTGAACAAAATCATGTGGTTTAAAAGATTTAGGGCCCGCTTGGTTAAAAGAAGAGAAAAGAAAAAGCAATAGGAAAAGGAATAGTAGAATGCGATATAATGAGCATTCTCTTCAATTTGTTGAGGAATTGGGTATTACCCAATACTAGGTAATGGGGCATTATTCTTTTTAACCAAGCTACATCAATCATTATCTTACCAATTGCTTACCCCTTATAACCCTTAACCAAGCGGGTTAGAGTATTGATACATCTACTAGATATAATAGGATTAAAAAATTCGTTTGTCTTATGAGCTTGTGGGCTTATCGTTTTATATTCACACACCCAAATTTTGGTTTTATTTGAAAATTATGGGTTTATATAACTTTAGAGTAAATTGCAAAAATCGTCTTTATGGTGCGATCAAATTACAGATTCAATCTTTGTTATTCGAAAGTACACTCATCGTTTTTACGAGAAACTTACAAGTTCACATTTGGTCCCTAGTTAAAGTTAAATTATTAAAATACTCTTTTTATCTTCCCTTTCGCTTTGATCCATGTGAAGGTAATTTAGTCATTTAATTTTGGCCAGAGACCAAAAGTGCACTTTTAAGATCCCCACAAGGACGTCGAGCGCACTTTCAAAATAATAGTTACCGAACCTGCAATTTGACAAAACCTTTTTGCAATTTACTATTCAAGTTTATTATGCCATAATAAGCATATATACAAGCCCAAAAGTCTAAAAATATGTCGAAAAATTGAGCTTATAAAATATAAGTAGGAGTCAAATAAGCTCGTAAGCTCACAAATAAACTTAAACAATAACACAGTTTAAATAGCAGGAAAGTAATTATAACTAAAACCAGCTACCATTTCATAAGAACTTCTCGTTAGCTTTTCATGTCATGGGGTTAAGTAACCAGTTTGTGTTGATTGTATGAAACTAAGAGCACTGGGTGCAGTCACGCAACACCATTGCCAAACCAATGAGACACGGCGTCAAGCCGGCATCACCTTACCCCCCCCCTTCCGCCCATCGTGCGAGTGACTCACGTGGCTTGCGCCAGAACGATTTCTCCTTTTTATTTATTTATTTCTATTAAACCTTTGAAAATGTGTGTGAAAGTGTGTGTGGTGTCTGGGCAACGAAAAAGATGATACATGTAGCGTCTTTTTTCATTTTAAACCTTTGAAAATATTGCTTTTTCATTTTTTGTCCCTAATCTTTAGAAAGTTGTATAGTTAGTCACAATTCTAAAAAAAATTGCAAAGTTAATCCAAGTTAAATGTATATTTTTTTACATTTAATGTATTTATTTAATTTATTTTTTCTTTAAGAATGAAAATTAGTTGGTTTGGAAAAAAAATGAAAAAAAAAATACAATGGTGGATCCAAAAAGTGAAGTTTTGACTTGAGTGACTAAGGAATGGGTTTTGTGGGTGTGTGAATAATAAAAGAGAAAATTGTCCAAAAATACATTCAATTTGCCACCTTTTACTATTGTATGTTATGAACTTTTTTTTTTCCTATTGTATACACAAACTTTCTTAATTATCCTATTGTAGCCATATACTTTCTTAATCATCCTATTGTAGCCATAAATCTGACGAGGCATGGTGTTAATTAGATAAATTTACATAAATCGTCCCTGTGGCTCTAAACAATTGCACCATTAGTCCTTGAGTCAATTACATAAAAAGTCCATGTGGTTATAAAATTTTCACCCGTCGTCCTTGTGGATTTAATCAAGTTAAAAACAATCTTTAAATAATAATAATAATAATAATAATAATAATAATAATAATAATAATAATAATAATAATAATAATAATAATAATAATAATAATAATAATAATCGTAATAATAATAAAATAAAATAAAATAAATAAAATAATAATAATAATAATAATAATAATAATAATAATAATAATAATAGTAATAATAATAATGTTTCAGGTTAAGCGGAATAATAATAATAATAATAATAATAATAATAATAATAATAATAATAATAATAATAATAATAATAATAATAATAAATTAATAATAATAATAATAATAATAATAATAATAATAATAATAATAATAATAATAATAATAATAATAATAATGTTTTACATCAAGACTCGCGAGATTTTAACCTGAAATTGCAAAACAATGGATGTTTACTACCAAAACTTAAGCGGTTTTCAACCAAATTTATAACTTATACACTTATAAACTCTTGTAAATCTTAAAAGTTTGATGATTTATAAAACTTATAACTTATAAGATTTACAAAAGTTTATAAGTTTAAAAGTTATTAAAATTTGGTCGAAAACCGCTTAAGTTTTGGTATTAAACAGTCATTTTTTTAAAATTTCAAGTTAGAATCTCGTGAGTTTTTATATAAAACATCATTTCGGACAACTTTCATGTTTTACACTTTTGATGATTCGGATCAGAAAGGGTCAAAATCGTGATTTAAAATTAAATGTCAAGTTTTCATACGTTTTTATCTATTTTCATATATTTTTGTCTGTTTTCATACATATTATATGTATAAAAATGGATGAAAACGGATAAAATATAAGAAAAATGGAGGAAAATGTATAATAATAGAATAAAACGAATAAAAGTGTATAAACATAGATAAAAACGTATGAACACGGATAAAAGCGTATGAAAATGTTATAAAAAAATGTGGTATAAAAAATGTGGCAATGGATAAAATTATTATTATTATTATTATTACTATTATTATTATTATTATTACTATTATTATTATTATTTTATTATTATTATTATTATTATTATTATTCTTTTTCTATTATTATGATTATTATTATTATTATTATTATTATTATTATTATTTATTTTATTTTATTTTATTTTATTATTATTATTATTATTATTATTATTATTATTATTATTATTATTATTATTATTATTATTATTATTATTTATTTTAATTTAAAGATTGTTTTTAACTTGATTAAATCCACAAGGACGACGGGTGAAAATCTTATAACCACAGGGACCTTTTATGTAATTGACTCAAGGACGAATGGTGCAATTGTTTAGAGCCACAGGGACGATTTATGTAAATTTATCTAATTAACACCATGCCACATCAGATTTATGGCTACAATAGGATGATTAAGAAAGTACTGTATATGGCTACAATAGGATGATTAAGAAAGTTTTTGTATACAATAGAAAAATAAAAAGTTCATAGCATACAATAGTAAAAGGTGGCAAGTTGAATGTACTTTTGGACAACTTTCCCATAATAAAAGAAGTGAAAGGGGAAAATGTTGAGGTGGCATGACTTGATGTTCTAAAATGCGAATATAAATGACAGGATATCGTGTAGAAAGTAGAAACTGTCTTTATGCATGCATGCGTGATCACTCAAACATCCGATGCCAGTGATAACACATGAGTATAACTGTCGTAGTGAGTCTTTTGATCAAGTATCGATCTCGGACTAGGGTTAATGATTAGCTAAAGGAGTTAACATCCATACGAGTCGAGGCCCCTGACCGTCAGCAAGGTGAAAAAGCAAACTAGAAATATCAACTCCTAGCTTTGTTTTTGCCTCTAACTGGGTTAAGATTTCAATACCTTAATCGTATAGTTACTTTTTTTCTTTTTTTCTTTTTTTTTAAACTTAATCGTATTTGCTACATAGTTTACTTTTGTTTATGACAAAACAAAAAATATGTCAAACAATTCACATTGGATTATCGCAAACCAAACCATACCAGATTGAAGTTGACAGCTTCTGGTCCATCACCGTCCATTGTTTGCTTCAAACCAGAAAATCTAGACTATGATGTAAACGATTCATTGGCAGTTACATAAACCCCATCAAACAATACGTAATTTCTAATCATGGACATTAATAACTGTAAAAATATTGCAACATTTGAGCATCTATGGGCGGTGAACCTGGATCCATTGAGAAGGATTTTGAAAATCAATAGATTTTTAACTTTGAATCAAGGTTTTCAAGTGTAAAACTCATTTTAATGTGATTCTAATCCAAAATGTATAAATATAAAAAGAAATTAAATCAATGTTAAAAATTTCACAATTTTGCAATATAAGTATCATTGTGAATTATTTATACAAATTTAATGAATCGTTACCGTTACTTGATTTTAAAAAGATTTGTAAATCAAATTTGTGATTTTTAAAGATTCGATTCACTATTAATTGGTGTAAACTTGTGAATCAAACCAAAAATATGAATCAATAGCTCAAACGAAGATTTCTCAATTTAAAAACTTTCTCAATGGAACCAAAGCCCTATGGTGGTTTATGAAAATGTTTAAGAAAATATGAAGGGTTTATCATTTTGTTGATCATAATGAAAATGTATTTCATGCTTAAGTAGAATAAAAAAGTAACATCATTTCTAAATTTAATGTGTTAAATGAAATTTAATGCATAGTAGAGAAAAGATTATAACAAGAAAAAAAAGTAGATGAATTGATGATGTAGAATGACTTGGCACAATCGTAATAGATGCTCTTAGCCTCTTAGTATAGCCAAGTAATCAGTATCTGTATCACTTCAATTCCATTTCAACAAAAGTAACCAACATAAATGATCAATTCAGACATATAGACAAGAAAAGCTTGCAACCGCTAACATGATATAGAATTTAATAAAAACTTGATAACAATGATATGATTATAAAAACATGAACATACCTTTGAAGAAAAAGTCTTACAAATGATGATAGTGATTTGAGAACCAAATACTGCCCCAATGTCAAACTATGACCAACTTGGTGCATTATAATATTTGGATTTAAATATTCTTGATCACTGAAAACGACCGAAAACTTATGAGTATACATGCCTAGTTACATCTCCAGTTCTCGATCAATCTCATATAACAAGGCCATTTGCAAGTAATAACGGATAAATAGCAACCTCCATAAATACTTTTGCAGAAAAGAAAGGAAAACCGAGCTAAAATTCTTGTTATCCTCCAAACACACATGTAACATCTTAATAATCGCGGGTCTGAGTTCTCCCACCACGGCCTCTACTGACATAGCCGTATCCCCTTCCTTGATAACCTCCTCCTCTAAAACGACCACCACCACCACGATAGGGCCCACGACCACCCCTACCCCCTCGGTATCTAGAGAATTCTCCGAATGTCTGCACCAGCAAAAGACATGAGCATCGAAATATAAAAAATACAACACCAAATAAATGTTACGGTCGTAAAGGTGGCAAACTTGACCCACGCCTTTATAAGTGGGCCGGGATAATACTTTTATCTTTAATGGGTCAAACTAGTACTATATAATACAGAGTAATACAACTAGCTTAAAAGCAAACAGGCTGAAACAGATCAAAAGTAAGTTTAATGCATAAACCACCAACTTATTTTATTTTATTTTTAGATTAGAAATTCCATAAAATTCAGGCAAAAAGATTTTCAAGCCAAGTCAACCTGGACAGTAAAAATATTTGCCCATTTTAATGAAAACCCATTTTGACCCGCAATCCCCAACCCGTCTGACCTGCCCACTTTGCCACATCTAGTTATTGCGGTAGAAACATAGAAAGACTGGAAATCACCTCTGTATCTAGCTTCATTTGCTCAGAGAACCTTGTCCTCCCGTTATTTGATCGATTTTCATTATTGCAAGATAATGTATCAAAAAAGTCATCCTTGCTATAAACAGGCTGTAGAGTAGAGTAACATGTCAGTAAACATTAGTAAACTTCCATCGATTTACTACAGATACAACGCCATCTCTTTTTTCATGTAGATTCAAGATTAAAAGATGTTTATCGTAAGAAAAGAAAGTACTCGTAAAATTCAATGAACTTCTAAAAAGCCAGCTTAATATCTTTTAATGATTACCAGCAATTTGCAAAATTATGATGTAAAAAGGATGCATAAAAAGCAGGTTAATCTCACCTTCACATCAATTTTTGGTAAAGCAACATCGTTTTCCTCTTCTAATTCATCCTCGTCACTAGCATCACCATCTCTCTTGTTGCTTTTTCCCAAGGTACCCCACACTTCATCTTTGTTGAATTTCTCATTCATAGCAGTAAAATCAAATTCTTCTGTAAATTTCATCACTGGTCGTGAAGCCTGCATCATAGAAAATCCACAACCGTGTCAAAGCAAATATCTATATGCATGAGTGTGATATGTACGCTTTCTTATACGAAATACAAACTAACACTTCTATGACAATGTAAAAGCCTAAAAAAGAGAAAATACCCCCGATCCTCTGCCTCTTTCACGCCCTCGGTAACTGTGGCGATTCTGATAAGGAGCTCCATTTGTCTAACGATAAGCATTTACAACAGAAAAAGAAACATGTCAGAAACAACGGATGCCTATAGGCATGTAAACTACCAACCAAGCAATACATTATAGCATGGAAAGGTGGAGCTTCATACCTTTGGAGCATTACGGGGTTGAGTTGGTAACGGCAGTATCGGAGGTTGAGCTTCTGCAGGAACCGATACCGGTGCAGACAAATCTGCTGATGGTGCTGGTGCTGGTGCAGGTGCAGGTGCAGGTGCTGGTGTGGGTGCTTGTGCGGGTGCTGGTGCGGGTGCGGGTTCGGGTTCGGGTTCGGGTTCGGGTGCGGGTGCTTGTTCCACATCCTTATAAACAGCTTGAGAGGACTGAGATGGAACAACTGCAGCTTGACCAGACTGCAACAGATGTCCCGGGGTTATAAGTGACGGTGTGGAGGACTCAGTTGAATGAGACATGCCCTGATAAGACAAGTTTGCACCAGAAAGCGCATTGGGTTTGTTAGGCATGGGAGGTATGGTGACATTTACTTCAGGGCCAGTAGTAGCAGCAGCAGGCAGAGGAGGCGCCGAAGGTAAGGTGCCACTCGGTGGTGCTGAAGGTAAACCAGAGTTAGGGAACTTATTTTGCATCAAACTTGGTAAAGGTTCATTATTCAATACAAAAGGTGGTACAGGAGGAAGACCAGAAGGCAGGGTGGACCCCAGTAAAGACGAGGAGGTATTATTAACTGAACCGGTCGAAGTTACTGAGGTTGGTAATAACGGAGATGAATAATCAGGCAAGTTTGAACCAGGCAGGTTGGGAGCACCACCTGGCATGGATGCATTGAAACTGGGATACTGCATAGGCTGTTGCATTGAAGGGGGCATTGGGAGTCCAGGTGATGGTCGATACAATGATTGCTGATGCAGTTGTGGAAGTCCATTCGGTGGGGCATAGAACCCTGGCCAATACATTGGCATCGGCGGACCGTTACTATTGACATTTGGAGGTGGTGGTGAAGGGCCCCATGGGCCCATATTTCCATCAGGTTGATATAAAGGCAATCCACCTTGAAAAGCAGAGCCAGGCTGTCCCAGTTGTGGATTATGGTTGCTAGGATTAGGCATAGAGTTACCAGTAGGAGCAGCAGGCAAGCTTGACGACGTTGGAGGCGGTCTAGGATAGTGAGACTGCATATAAATGAAGTTGTCAGAACCATTACATGATAGAAGTGTAAACATATAACAGCTTGAATATGCTTACCTGTATAATAGCAGGATCACTATTTATAGGTTGTGTCGGTTGAGCAGGTGGGGACGTTTTCACCTGAAGATCCTGCAAAAGTAGAAAAATAGCTTCCATGCTTTAGCTTTTCAGAATCTAATAATATATAAGATATTAAGATGTATAAAGCAAAAACTGTTACACACGTTCTTCTCATTCCTAATGCATAATCTCCAATAGAAATGGTTGTATCTTAAGAATTAAAGATCCTAACTTTACTGGAACTAGTTGCACAACACAAGTACCCCTAGCAATACAACACTCCATGGAACATGCAGGAGGATCTTCATCAACATCAACAAGATGAGCCCAATTTAGTAGAACTACAATATCTTTCAAAGAGATCTAGCATTAGAACTAGTCACTCTCAAATCTCTCATTTCCAAAATAAGAACCTTAACGAACCAAATATCATCTTAATAGGATTTGAGGTATGATAACTGATACAGCACCACTCCGTAGCCTATGACATATGATCCTCTACTTCATAATATCTCTAGCCACTCTATGTTTGTTTTTTTCAGGATGGTTAATATTTTATAATCCACCATCATCGGCTGACGGTTTCCACGCACGTTGATGCCTATTAAGGAATTGTTTAATGTTTTGATGTGGTGGCCATGTCCAACATCGAACTTTAAATGCAATTGTTTACGTACCAAGAGGAGGTCACCAGAGAGATAAATCTTCAACATGATTCATAATTGACATTGCAATAAAAAGCATATAAAAAATACTTGAAATATATAAGAGTAGAAACACCTGGAACTCTGGAAGGTTTTCATCCATGTTCGAGTTAAAATTTGTCATTTCTGATCTCGAACCATACAAACTGCCTTCTTTATGTGTGTGTTTAAGACTTTAAGCTTCTTCATCCTATCGTTTATTTTTATATCATTTGCATTCCATTCCAATTAGTTTGAAATGGAAGACGTGTGCATCCTCCGTCTAAACTGCATATCTACCAACTCATCCCCTTCTCCTCTATACATATACAACACATACCGCCACACTTTTTTTATCATGAACCTTAAAGCAAGTGTTTACTCAACTTTCATATTATACACTATACAGTTTATACCACCAAAGAATAATGCTCTGCTAGCTGTTAGTTAATCCCAGACGCATGTGCAACTTTCTACTAAAAGATGCAATTGTACTAGACAAATAAAATCATTAGTATGAGTCCTCATTTTACCAATTAAATGATATTAATATCTATGCTAATAGCGAATAGAATGTCTAATCCTAGAGTAGTTAAAATACCACACATCTAAAATCTAAAAATATCAAATATGTCATGGGGACTCTGGTACATGGAAGAAAAATTCTTAAAAGACCAACCCCTCAAAAGATAATAACATGAACAAGAAACACGTAAACGATGAGAAGAGGAATAAAAAATGTTTCAGAAATAGTACCTTGATGTCGCTTCCACGAAATAAAATGTATTCGTAGACCTTGTCGCTAGGCATGATTTGTGGGCCATCTTTTTTTCGCCCTTCACTTCCAAATGATCTAACTGCAGATGGTCATACAAATATTGCTATAATTATCAAGTAAGTTCAAAGAACCAATTGTAAAGATAACACAGCTAACCAAATACAAATCCAAAATATACCAAAACACTACTGCTCATAAATTTGGTTCAGTACTCAACTACTCACTGATGAAACCTGAGACATGTGCCACAAAACTGTGTTGCAGCCTTTACTCTTAAAACATCGTACTGACGTACTGCAAAGTTGTTTCTGTTTCTAAGTTATCTAGTATATGTCAATTCTTGCATGTTTTTAACTTCTAACTTTTGAAGAAAAACGGGATCATTGCACTTGCACATCAAGATCCAAAATGAAGCAACTAACATGTGATCTCCGCCCTCTTAACAAAGTCGATGCCCATATTCGCTAAACATTTTGATTCACTTAATTACCAACAAGCTCTCTCGCACTGATGTACAACCATGCACTAGGAATAAAACATGGTGCTTGTTTGTATAAAAAATTCACTTATCATCTAACGAAATCACCTGCAACTCCACTTGAACAGCTAACACTTAACCTAGTGCCCTCATATTATAGTTTTCATATAAATCTTCACCATGGGCGCACAACACAAGTATCAAATAGATCTAATCCAAACCAAATCCATCCCTCACCACTTCAATACAAATGTTTTAGGAATGTTGGACTAAAAAAGGTGTTTGGAATTGCTTAATTTATAAATAATCACTTCATGAAATAGTGCTTATATTTGCTTACTTTGTAAACAAAATGCAATAAGACCAAAAAAATAATCCATTACAAATGTCTTTAGATTAAAACTTTGAGATAAGCATGTTCCAACTTGCTTATTGAAAACTGCTTATTTTGCCACAAAATTAAGCAGATAAGCAGAAACAGTTTGGGGGCTGTTTGTTTAAGCTTATACGTCGGATTATGGGTGTATTTGATTTTGGCTTATATTTCATAAGCCCGGGTTTTTCGGCTTATTTCGAGACTTATGACCTATATAAGATTGTTACGCATAATAAAGTTATACAAGCCCATAAGTCCCAAAACAAGCCAGAAAATCCGGGCTTATGAAATATAAACCGAAACCAAATAAGCTCATAATCCCACATATAAGGGGGTGTTTGGATTAGCTTAATCGATGGGCTTATTAGCTTATTCAAAAATAAAGAAACCAATAAGCTCAATTTTGATGGCTTATATTATCAGATTATATACTTGAGCTTATGGCCTTGTAGGCCACAAGCTCAATTTGCTCATCAGCTCATAAGCCATGCAAAATGAGCTTATTGGCTTTTTTTTATTTTTGAATAAGCCAATAAGTCCATCGAATAAGCTAAAACAAACACCCCCTTGGATTATCCAGAGACATCAAGCTTCTTATCTACTAAAAAGCATGAAAATTAGCAAACTTTTTATAAAAACTAAAAAGATAACAATTATATAATGAAAACCCAATAATCAAAAAAGGGAATAATTAAAAAATTACCATTACGCAATCCAATGGATGATTCTTCAGTGTTGATGTTGTACAAAATGCCTTCATATCGAATCTCACTTTTGGAAGTTAAACTAATTAAGCTTCCGATGTATGTATCTGCTGCTGATGCTGATGTTGTTGAAGATCCGCCCGCCATTCTCTTTATTCCGGTGCCCACCGGATTTTGTTGACTTGTTTTTGAATAAATTAGGGTTTGTTTGTTTGGTTTTTGTGTTTTGTGTTTGTTTTTTTTCTTTTTCTTTTTTTGTTAAGTGGGTGTTGTTTTTTGTCTTTCATAAAGAAACCAAAATAAGTAAAGTTTTTTTTTTTTTTTTTTTTTTTTTTTTTTTTTTTTTTTTTTTTTCTCTCTCTCTTTCTCTCTCTCTCCCTACTTTTTGAATCATCACTGCATCTGCTACAATAGTAAAAGTACGGCTGATCATCGGGACAATCCCGACCCGTCCTGTCCCGATCCGGACTTATCCCGACCCCGATTAGCCGGAAAAATCAAACCGACTCCCGACCCGAGTGTAGATCGGTTAGTGTTGGTCGGGACAGTGGTTGACTTTGTGTTTTGTCGGGTAATCCCGATTCCCGACCCGACCTGATCCCGATTAGCCGGAAAAATCAAACCGCCTCCCGACCCGAGTATGGATCGGTTAGTTTCGGTCGGTGTCGGGTGTCGGTAGTCGGTCGGAAAGCTCAACCTTAGATAAAAGTTGTGTGCGGAGCTTTTAAAATAAGGTAGCTTATAAATACGAATAATAGTTGGAGTAAAAGGAGAATTTTTGAGGAAAAGACCAGAAAAGCGAGTCAAAACTGCCAAAATGTGACGAAGCCCATTTTCAGCTATACACATACGTCGTATGCCACTCTTAGAGCATACGACTGATGTCATCTCGTCAAGAAATATCCAAGTGTTGAAGATGCATACGTCGTATGCCATTCCTACTGCGTACGGTGTATGAGCTCTCGTCATGATTTAATAGACTAAGTATTGAAGACCATACGTCGTATAACTCATCCAACCGTACGTCGTATGGACCTGAAGATTTAATGACGTATACATAGGCATGTGTCGTAACACCAGACGGGTCCAAGCCATTTTAGCCTATAAATACACATTTATTCCACATAATTGAGAGAGTTTTTAAGGTTTTGAAACCCTAGTCGTTTTGGGAGGCTAAAGAACAAATGAAGACACCAAGAGTGAAGGTACCATTGATTATCAGTTTTTTCGTTATGATTTCGATTATCTTTGTTTTTTGTTACGGAAGGTTAAGCCTTTGTGCTTGCCTTGTTGTGAACATATTTTATTAAATGACATATGTTCTTTAGTTTATTTTGTGTGTGTTTTGAATGATTTATGTATTGTTAAAAACTTACGCCTTTGCGTAAACCATGTCTACATGTTGATTATAGTTGTTTAGTATTTGATAACCAAATGAAAGGCACCTATATGAATCACTAATTTTCCTTGGCAAGTAATTTTAATGGTGGTGAACCCAATAATCACATGTGTCACCGGGTTAAAAGTGGTATACAATAAGGTTTAAGATCTATTAGCGACAATGACATTATTGGACCTGACCGGGTGCTTTCTCCTTTGTCAATAAAACTAAGTGGTTTGGCACCTACACAAAAACGTAGGTTACATAGATCAGTTAATGGTACTTAACGCTTGGATCACTAGTTAGGGTAAAAGACTTAACCAGGCCTACCCAGCTTTTAGGAAAAAGTTAGGAGTGGAAGCGACCGTACTCGACCTCCTCTACCTTAGATTCACTGAAACGCGCTATATTCACCGATCCCACACCATATCTCTCACGGATGATTATAGCAAAAACTTTATGCTAAAGTCAAGCAAAAATATCCTTTCCAGGTTTGTTTTTCGCCACACTTTTCGCTCCTTAAGAATGAATCATACCAATAACTTTAGGCATTGATTGTTTTGAATGATACAAATAAATTTATGTATTTTTCTATCTATGATTGTTTGAAGCAATGTATTGTATTAAGGCCAACTTTCTTGTTTCGTATCATGAAATGTATAATTTCACCTATTATATCGCATATTACCAGATAACATGTCATATTGATTAAACAACAAATGCATATTTCGTATGCATATCTGTCTATTAAGGGAGGCAACAGAAACAAGTTCATCATAACTAAAAACTACTATATGTGCTTATGCAACTTAATAGTCTATTCTTGATATTTGACTATTCATTTAATTACACAATGTTTCACTTGTAATAACTTCCTACTTACAATTGCGCATACTTACGTGTTCTTTCTAACAACTGATTGCGTAATATACACGTCATTATCTATTTTTTTTTTTATCTCTCTTTAAAAGCCTGCAAATTTCATGCATGTCCAATAAAGGGATTATGTAATAGAACACGACTACAAGTTGTTCAAAATCTAATGCATTTGAGAGATATTGATTAGCCACAAGGATTATGTAATGGAACAAGACTACAAGTGGTTAGATTAGTAAGAACTTCTATCGAGACAAAGCTGATAAACTTAACAAGTGGTTCGATTAGTCTCATGTATTATCATCAATAACACAACTTAGACATTTAACTATGTTTTCACATATCTAAGTGTTGACGCAATCACATGGACTATTCAAGTTGCTGACAAGTTGGTTGCATTGTTTGCATTTTATGGGTATATAACAAATGAAGAACATGAGATATGCAAGTTATTTTTTGTCACTTATACACAAAGCTGACTTCTTTTTTCAATATAAAATAATGTTACATATTATATTCTTTGTTGTTTGTTCATTTATTTATACACATAACCTCTCTGTAAATATTTATTTTAAAGATACCCGTTATTTGACGGGTATTTAAACCAATAAAGTGATGAAGTGGAGTAGAGTACTAGACAAATAAATAAGGATGATGACAGCTTGGTCAAACAAAATGATGCGAAACCCCCTCACATGAGATTCACATTAGCAAATTACGAGAAAGTATTTGCATCGTTATTCCCAAAAGATTAAATTGCTTAACTTTTAATAACGGAAGAATGTATGTGTTACACCCCGTGCCCGCTTTGACCAAAAATTTAAACTTTTACGCGGAAACGACTTCACTTTAACGGACACTGAGTAACTCTTTTGACCATTTATAAAAATCTATAAACATTTAGACCTTGAAACTATTTTTAAATGAAACTAGACTCAGTTACCTTCAAAACGCCGGGTGACATGACTCGTGACGACTTACGGATTAAAAGATATGATTTTTCAAAACTCGACAAAATCTGAAAATCGACTCTCAACCGCGGGTTGAGATTCCAACCGCCCGGTTGGGCCCCAAACCGCCGGGTTGGGTTCCCAACCGCCAAGGTTGAGCTTATTCTGTCTCCCAGACACTTCCAAACCGCTGGTTGCTGGGCTGCGGCCCTTTTTGCTACATTTTGACCCGTTTCACTTGCATACGACTCATACTACTTCCGTATTACACCAAACTTTCCAAAAATCATTATACTAACATAATAAAACGTTTCCATACTCACTTGACCCGTTTACAACCAAATGGGTAATAATACACGTTAATCCAAACGCCTCTTTTAAACATATTCATAACACTAAAACCCATTTACTTGACAAACCGTTAGACATTCTTCACCACAACCAACAAGGACATGACACTTGATTACACATTACAAACCATTAAATGACCAACGGGGGACAACTTTACACTTGAGCTCGGTATTCTACCTAAGCTCCTAACACATGCTACCTTTATTCTTGCATATCCAATCTATAATCCATATATCCAAGCCATCCATAAAACATGCCAGCCTACAAAACATTAGACACTTAAACCGTAAGCACAAAGGCTTAGTAAGTAAAGCAGGTATAACTTAACATCATAACTCATTCATACAGTACACATTATACAACAATTAATCCAATACAACATTAACCATAATTACATACCTTAACCACTTAGAGCCTTAACCTTCCTTATTCCTTAATCGACTATTGTATAACACCTAACTAACCTTATTCTCACTTTCACATAATCACAATAGTACAAGCTATTCATTAACCTTAACACATTGAGCCACATAACACATAATGCATAGAAACATTATAATTTTACATTATAACCGGTTTACTGACCTTAATTCCAAGCTAATAAAACCAAGAGCATCATCATCAACATTAGCCTCTTCTTCACATCCTAGGTTAAATCATCAGAACCATAATCACTTAAAACATGGACAATTAATTATAACAAAGATTTACCACAACCTTAGCTCACCTCTTCACACTTCTAATTATCATACCATCTTATATTGATCATATGATAATTATACCATAAGGTTATTAACTTAATTTCAATACAACTTAATCTAAAATCACTATAGCCTCTTTAATTAGCTTAACCCATCTTTTAGCCAAATTCCCAAATTAGGGTTCATAAACCCTAACTTCTTAACTAACCAATTAATCACAAGGTAGAGGTTACTTACTTGTGTAAGATCATTACTAGGCTTAACCCTTGAGTTGAAACTTTAATCTTCTTCATCAAACATCATCAAAGTTGTTTTCCCTCATTTTATTTCTTTCCATATACGACACATACATACATACTGGATAAATATGAAAATGTGAAGAACCTGGAGATTTCTAGTCAACTCTTCATTCATAACAAAGTTATTTCTCAACTTGACACATTTGGTCCCTCAAGTCCTTTTGCTTATAATTTGGCCCCAATAACTTTATAACATATTAAACACTTGCCAACCTTAGTCCCTCAAGTCCTTTTTTTTATAATTGTGACACATCATATTTTGTATAACCATTACATAACCTTTAATGCTTATAGTTTGACTATCGGGGTTAACTAACCAATCCCGTAAGTCATTAGAACTTATAAAAGTCATAGTCAACTATTTCAATGACATTCTTGTAATAAATACTTAGACCCGGTTTCAGGGTGTTATACTATGTTTGACTTTTTACTAACGAAGAGATGTATATAGTGTAAGAGTGAGAGAATATGAATATGTTTTGTATTATTTTGTGATGCCTACGTACAAAATATACAAGATATATATAATAACTATTCATGATATATTTAGGGTAAATTGCTAATCATCTTTAATATACACCTAAGCGCATTCTCATCAAGCTTTCCTTTAGCAATGATTTGTAATTGCTAACACACCCCCGCAGTCAAAGCGGGAGGACACCAGATGCTTGAACTGGAGCGAAACTCTTCAAACAGAGCAGATGAAAACACGCAACAAATTGGATAAACCAAAGTATCCGTACAAAACAGGATAAACCAAAGTATCCTGACCAAATGGGATAAACCAAAGTATCCCTTACCAAACAGGACAAACCAAAGTATCCTGACCAAACGGGATAACCCAAAGTATCCCCTACAGCTAGAACAAACGGGGATAACCCAAAATATCCCCTACACTAAAACAAATGAAATTACAACTAAAACTCATGCACTAACATTAAAGAAAGATGAGAAAACAAAAATTGGTTCTAAAACTTCAACCCCCAAAGAACCTTTCAAACAATCAGGACATGTTTTTCCCTAGAAAAACATAAATATCCACCTCACAAATAAACATCAAAACTTGGGTGGGGTTTATTATAGCACTTAGAGAGGTTAAGATTTAAAGGGAGCCCTCCGAACCTCCGACGTGTAGCCGGCGGCGGAAGAGTTTAGGTTTGTTAGGATCGGTTGACAGAGGCTCTTGATAATATGTAAAAGTGAGAGAATAGGAATAGGAATATACAAGAGATATATAATAACTATTCATGATCTATTTAGGGTAAATTACTAATCATATTTAATATACACCTAAGCGCCTTTTCATCAAGCTTATCCTTTAGCAATGACTTGTAATATACGGTTAACATATACCTCAACGTTTCTAACTTATATGTAAATTGCGAAAATTTGCAAACCACCTTTAATGCAGTTTACTTTAAATATATACTACTTATAATAGACAAAAGACTCTCTCTCCAAAAAATTCAGATGTACAAAAAATTATGCAATGTTTACAACACTTTAAAGCAAGGAATTTCCATAATTACAACAAGCAAAGCATTGTGTACAACAAAAACAAGCATAACTCGAAATTCAGACCAAATCCTTACGATTATACATTAAATAGCATTAAAAACACGCCTATACCTAATATTACAATTATTTAAACACAATGTACAACCCTCCATTAAAACCCACCCATATTTAATTCCCACCCATATAATTCCCACCCATATTACAATCTTTGTTTTTGTTCATAGCACCATATTAATTGTGTCCGGATCTATAGCACCTACTTTCCTACATATTCCTAAAAAACCAGCAATATAAAATAATGCATATATAATCTTTTGTATATAAACCAGATATAATCTTTTGTATATATTACTTTGACTAAAAACCTAGGATAGATATATAGTCTATTGACTAAAAGCCTGGGATATATAATATCTTTTATATAAACCAGATTGTGAAAAAAATAATAAGGGAGATGATATGTACACGGTACATTTTACTCCACACACGGACATTTCAGGGGAAAAGACATCCTTGCCCGCGATTTATTTTACCATGTTATATTACTTTTCTTTTTTATCCCCCCAACGGCCAATGCACCATCAAAGTTTCATTGCCGGCTGCTCGATCGACTTAATTATCAGCAGATCTCTAACTTCCACCATCCCTATAGTAGTTTAATTTTCAACACTTCATCGGCGTAACACCCTGATGGGATTGTACGAGATTTGAACCGAGTGGTAATCCCTTAGAATTGAATCTAATGCATTGACGGGTAACCTTGATACACGGAAAATTGCTGGATGCACCGGAGATACCAAGACAACATGCCTCATGAGTTCCTTTATTCTTGGATGGATGAGGCTCAAAATGTCAACGTGAACTGTTCCAATGCCGGTGACGGATGTATGGTCCTACGTGCTCCAACAATGATGGAAGACAACACCATGGAACTCATTGTTGATTGACTGATTGAGACGTAAGAACATTAATCAATGATGGAACAAACCAAATCAAACTCAAATTTAGTTAGTAGATCATGCTTCACACATTGTAATGGTTCAATTTTTCGTAGAGGATAACACTTTCATATACGAGTAATACCGGATTTACTTAATTGATCACATATTATATTTATGTGTAATTCCTAATTGATGTGTATTTGAGGGGAAGAAATGTTCCTCGTGAGTTACTCTGATCCTGTTCCGGGTAATGATTTGAAAATGAATAAAGGTTGCGATCAACCAGTGAAAAGAAAATGGGATGAAGCAACTTTGAGTGTAAGAATGTCTTTTCATCTAAAATTCCCGTGTGCGAAGTAATATCTTCCGTGTACATATCATTTGCCAAATAATAATAACAATAAAAAAACAGTTACTATTCTCAAACGTTTTAAACGAAAAAAGAATAACAAAAAAATACAAGAACAAGATCTCGGTTTTGGTTTTCGAAATGCTCAAAGATCCTTAAAGATCCAACAAAACCCCTTCATTGATCTTGGAAAAAACAAAATTCGAAACCACCTACGTGGTTTGCGAGTCACAAACAAGATTCAAATGAGTTGTTTTTCTTCCTTTTCGTGGGTCAAAGATAAAAAATACAAGGTCGCTTATTGTGTTTGTATTTCGATTTGATGACAAGAAACGAGAATCACGATAAGTTTGTATTTGTCGTTTGGATTAGAGAACGCAGGGATTTTGGTGGTGGGATTTTCAGTGTTAAAGTTTAGTAAAGTTGAGATTGTGACTCTTGTGAGTTTATGAGCTTGAAATAAGAAAAAGGAGATAAGGGGGTGGCTGAAGAATAAGAAAAATAGGGCACCATTAGTCTTATACCATTAGGGTTAATAGCAATAGTGGGCCGGGTATTAATGTTTGTTAAAATAAAATTTATATTGGGTTGAGTACTAATAAGGAAATAAAGTGGGCTGCTATTAGTTTTAAGTTTGGACTGAGTATTACGAGTTGCGTCGGAGCCAAATCGTTTTTTGAATTATCAATTTTTTTTGGGTTGCGATTATATGTGGGTGCACAATACTTTTATATGAAATATTATGCTATTCCTTAAAGAATATATATCTTTTTTTTATGTGGGTGCACCAATACTTTTTGAATTATCTCCTTTTTCTATAAAGGTATTGTCACCGTAAATATATAATAGTAATATATTGTTCGTCAACAATTTTAACCACATGGTGTCCGCCGCTGCAACGCGCGGTACCCTGCTAGTTTAATTAACATGAAAACACAAAACTATATGATTTTTCTTAACTCAAAACATACGATACAAAACTATTTTTATTTTTCTCATTGTATTTCTTCCATTTCTTTCTTCTCAAGGTAACATAGCGTTAAAAGCAGGCACACCAAGGGCAAATTCGTCCAAAAACAACAACAAATTTGAAACCCCATAAATACAACCCAAAAAAATGAAAAAACCCAAATGTACTTTCTTTTCCCTCACAATCAAAAACACCTTTTTTCTCATATCACTTTTCATCATTCAAATCCCCAAATTCATAACCAAATCTCAATAAAATCTTCCAAAAATTTAAACCCACGTCCCAAATCACAAACCCAAAAATACCCTTTAACCAATTTCAAAACCATCCACTAAATCAAAACCCCCCAATTTCTAGGGTTTCAAAACCCTAAACCACCATGTTTACAACTCAGCAAAGAGTAACAAGGTCCCCATTGTCAATTACGCCAAGAAACGATGGGAATACTACTAGACACGTGTCAGGGAAGGGTAAGGCGGTGGCGTTTTACGACGGGCCTCCACCTCCGCCACCGTTAGGGTTGTTGAATGATGATGGTGGGAAGGTGGTGGGTGAAGATGGAGGTGATTTGAATGATTGGGTTAGGTTTAGAGAAGCTGGGTTGTTGGATGAAGGTGTTATGGGGAGGAAGGATCACGAGGCGTTGGTCGAAAAGACGAAACGGCTCGAAAAAGAAGTAATTTTTTTGTGTTTTTGTGATTTGAGTGATACCCTTAATGATTAGTTGAATATAGTCGCGGTGATAGAAAGATAGGTTTACTTGGCTGAAAAGGCGAAAATATTCGAGCAAAAGTATTTTTTGCTGAGGATATTTTGTTTTTCTCGTGTTTTTTGCGATTCGAGTTAATTTTGCTGATACAGTTTATTGAGTACTTGTGATATTGTTTGTATATTATTTTTAATCGAGTGTAATTGCTATGATAGAAACTTAGAAAAATAGGTGAAAATATTGGGAAAAAGTATTGAGTACTTGTGATTTGAGTTTATTTCGCTGATACCCTTTATTGAGTACTTGTGATATTGTTTGTGTATTATTTTTAATCGAGTGTAATTGCTATGATAGAAACTTAGAAAGATAGGTGAAAATATTGGAAAAAAGTATTGAGTACTTGTGATTCGAGTTTATTTCGCTGATACCCATTATTGAGTACTTGTGATATTGTTTGTGTATTAGTTTTAATTGAATCTAATTGCTATGATAGAATGATAGGATTAATTGGCTCAAAAGGCGAAAAGATTTGACAAAAAGTATTTTGTTGTTGTGAAATTTGTGGCTCGAGTTTATTTTATTGATACCTTTTATTGATTAGTGGTGTTATTGTTTATGTGTTAATTTCAATTGAATATAACTTTAGTGTTAGAAAGATTGGATTACTTGGCTGAAAGGGCAAAAAGACTCCGAGGAAAAGTATCTTCTTTAGATTTTGTTTTTTGGTTGTGTTTTTGTGATTTGAGTTTGTTTGTTTGAGACCCTTTTATTGATAACCGTGTTAAGATTTTTGGATACGATGATAACACAGTTATTGAACTACTGAGGGAAAATATCAGAATTAAGGATTATAGTAAAAGTTGTCATGCTGTTAGTTTAGATAAAGAAAGGTTATTTTCTGTAAATGGTAGTGTGTTTAGTAGAATATGTTTGGGGTTTTATTTTTAAAAAGGTGCAAAGCACTGGCAAAAAGGATTATGCGTTGTTATAATTAGCTTCACTATTGAAAAACATTTATCAGTTCCACAAAAATGATAACATGCAGCTTTTAGGATGCCACACACAAGAATTTCGATTGTGATTCTTAAGGGTCAGCAACTTGCTCCTTACGAGTATAGTCAGCATCTCCAGTTCATATGCGTGTAACAGCTTACACGTTTCAATAATTTTTGGATGGAGGGTAGATTCGATATGTCTAGAACTATCTTAAGATGATGTTACTCCCACGGTGCCAGCAACATTATAACTTGTACTGAACCTAGTACCTTTACAACTGCAAAATTGATATGGAATTTGTATATTTGTTGCAGCTTTCTAGTAACATAATGGTTTGTGTGATATTTATTTAGCTCAAATATATTTGATATCCTTTGACCCTTCCTGTAATTTACTCAGACCCAATTAAGTTAGGATGTAGTGTATGTTATGGTTCTTTCAGTTATCATTGAAATTCTACTTCTACACACGTGGTGCAGATAATAAACGTGACGTCTAATCATATTTGTTGCTTCTTTGTACAGCTATTTGATTATCAGTATAATATGGGGCTCTTGCTGATTGAGAATAAGGAGTTGACTGCAAACACTGAGAAACTTAGAGAAGCACTGTCAGAGACACAAGAAATTGTTAAACGTGAAGAGGCTGCTCATTTCATGGCTGTATCTGAAGTTGAAAAGCGAGCGGATAACTTGAGGAAAGCCCTAGATTTTGAGAAGCGTTGTCGGGCTGATGTAAGATCCTCTTTTTATAATCTTTAATGTGTTATATATCTGTTTATCATTTGTTATGCATATTGTAAGTTTCGAACATACGTGTCGACTTTTATGCAGCTTGAAAAGGCGTTGCGCGAAATCGATGAAGAAAATAAACAAGTTCAACTTACATCTCAAACTAAATTGGCCGATGCAAAGACTTTAGTCGCTGGAATTGGCGATAAAGCTAGAGAGGTCGAAGAAAAGATGCTTCAAGCTGATGCAAAGCTCGCTGAGGCAAACAGAAAAAGTCTGGAATTGGAAAGGAAAATGCAGGAGTTGGAGTCCAATGAAAGCCTGCTGCAGAGTGAACGCCAATCCTTTATTGCTGGGTACAGTTTGTTCAACATAAGACTATTTGAATTAAATTTATTTGGAGATTGTCTCTAATGTTTTGATAAACCGAGTTTCCTTCTGATGTCTGTGCGGGGAAAACTACTAATATAAAACAGGTCCTACTATTTGTGAAGTTTTTACAAAATAAGGTCTTGAATAACAAAGTATTTTGTGTAAACCACGAACATGTTTTTGGCATAGTTATCCGGAACTTTGCAATTTATTTATTTATTTATTTATTTATTTATTATTATTATTTTTTTGCAAATATGACTTATAATCTATTAATCTATCCAGATAACCTAATAGTATATCATAGTGTTCTTTTGGTCAAACTGTTTATGTTTATTTTATATAAAGTCGGTAATTGCCGAAACACTGGAACATTTTATAATCCCATCTTTACAAATTGAATCAATAGAAGCACAATTAAACACCATTTTCAAATTCTGTTTCTAAAACACGCATCTGAACTGTAGACACCCTGTTAACTTTATGTTTTTACAGGAGAGATGCATGGGAAGATACGTACTCCAGACATAAAGAGGACCTGCGTGAATGGGAACGTAAATTGCATGAGGGTGAAGAAAGGCTGTGTGAAGGTCGGAGAATTATCAATTCAAGAGAGGAAAAAGTCAACGAAACTGAAAGGTTGGTCAAACAGAAGGAGAAGGAACTTGAAGAAGCACGTAATAAGATTGAATCGAGCATTTTGGAATCAAAGAGAAAAGAGGAGGATATAAACAAGAGATTACTGGACTTATCTACGAGAGAGGAAGTATGCTTCTGACCTTTCTTTTCTTGGTGACTTTTACTTTGATTTAAAAGTCTGTGATCTAATATTGCTTTTATTTTTCCTTACGTGGTTGCAGCAAGCTGAGACAATTAAAAAGAACCTGGAGAAAAAGGAAAAGGAACTACTTGATTTGGCCGAGAAACTGACTGCAAAAGAAAGAGTGAGTTTGTACTTGAGTGTCTGTGACCGTATTTGATTTTTAGTGCTGGCCAAAACAATCTTTTTGACCCGGAAATACTTCTTTGCATGGTTTATAAAAAGTTTATACATGATTATACTGTCATATCTGCTTACAAAATCAATATTATTACAATAACACTTCGATTTTTGAACAAGCAATTTATGAGGTTTCTTGCATTAATTTTAGAATTAAAATCTGGACTACTTTTGACCTATTTGACATTTTGATCCATTCCCCTTATTAGCGAAGTTTTTTTCAGTTGACCCACTTGTCAGATTTTGAAATAATAGAATCCAACTCGAGCCATTCATTAGTACATTTGTTGAACATTTGACCTTGTTATTACGCAACTAATCATTCTTGTCTTGTCGCAGGTGGAGCTTCAGAAGCTTATAGATGCACAGAAAGAAACCCTTGATTCCAAACGACGGGAGTTTGAATTAGAAATGGAAGAGGAGAGGAAATCTATTGAGAATGATATGAAAGGTAAATTGGACGCTATCAAGCAGAAACAAGATGAAATAAACCATAAAGAGGAAAAGTTGAAAAAACGAGAAGAAGCTTTGGGAAAGAAACTAGAAAGATACAATGAAAAAGAACTTGAAATCGAGACGAAGTCAAAAGCACTGAAAGAAAAAGAGAAGTCTTATAAACTAGAGGTAAAAAGTTTGGAAGCTGACAAAGAACAATTTCTTTCTGAGATAGAAAGTCTGGAAGCTTTGAAGTCAGAGACTGAAAATATTAGAAATGAAATTACTTTAAAGGAACAACACGTGAAAGAAGAGATCGAAAGCCTTAAAGTTACAGAAGATGAAAGAGCAACTTTTTCCCGTTTACAGTCAGAGCTGAAAGACGAGAGAGAAAAATGCAGACTTGAAAAAGAGTTGATTATGACGGAACGCGATGATTTAAGGAACGATAGAGTGAAATTTGAGGTGGAGTGGGAGGCATTAGATGAAAATAGATCGGTTATCGCTAAAGAATTAAGAGAATTAAGTGAACAAAAAGAGAATTGGGAAAGAATGCAAGAAACAGAACTAGGGAAGTTGGAAAAAGAGAAACATGACATGAAAGAATACATTAAGCGGGAGTTGGAAGCGGTTAAACTGGAAAGAGATACAGTTGCTACTACATTGAAGCATCAGGAATCCCTTTTAGTTGCAAAATACGACAATGAACATAGAAATTTCCTTCATGAGTTGGAGCAAAGAAAACGAGATCTCGAAGTAGATTTTCAGAAAAAACAAACAAAAATGGAGACAGATATGCAAGAAAAAGATAGAGCGTTTGAGGAGATGCGTGAAAAAGAAATTAGTAATATTAATTACTTAAAGGAAGTTATAAGAAAGGATTTGGAGGAGGTGAAATCTGAAAGAAAGAGAATAGCCGAAGAAAAAGACAAAATTGCTGTGGAAAAGACACGAATAGAAGAAGACCAGCTTGGGTTGCATCAAGACATCTGCGATCTTGATGCTCTCAGGAAGAAGATAAAAGAACAAAGGGAAGAATTAATTAATGAAAGAAACCGTTTTCTTTCATTTGTTGAGAACCTCAAGAATTGTGGGAACTGTGGAGAGATTGTTAGAAATTATGAACGGTCTGGTTTGCATTTGCCTGAGGTTGTCAGGGATGATTCCCCTCCTCCAAGGACTAGGAGTGAAATTAATGAAAAGTCAGAGGGTATTCTTGGTAACAAATTAAAGTCTCCTGGTACTGGACGTCTTGTCTCTGCTCTCAAGAGGTGCGCGTCAGTGTTCAAGTCCCCTCAGGAAAGAATACAGCATGAACATGATGAAATCCCGGAAACGCCCCTGCCTGAGACAACGACTAATCTAGATAGAAAAAATGAAACCTCAAACTTGCAAGCTGGCTTGGAGGGTAATAAGGTTGCTCAAAAGGAACCATCGGAAACCGCAAATGATTCACTTGATCAGAGCTACATGGGAAGCAAGAATCTTGAAGCTCCTGAAGATTCTCAGCAATCAGAGTTAAAAAGTGGAAGGCGAAGACCAACCGTCAGAAAACCGAAAGGTGGACCTCGTAAAAGCCGTTCTGTTAAAGCAGTGCCTGCAGATGATGTCTCGATTGAGCTTATTTCAGAAGATAAGATAGATGATTCTGTTAACGTAAATGATGGAAGTCCCCAAGCTTCTAGCTATGTTTCAACAAGAGGTCGACCCACCACAAGGAAACGGGCCCATGCTGAAACATCGTTAGTCAGTGGAAGTGAGATGGATGGTGGTGACTCTGAAGCTCATTCGGGAAGTATAACCACGGCTGGTGGTGGACGCAGGAAGAGGCGACAAACGGTTGCTTCAACAGCACAAACTCCTGGGCGGTATAATCTCAGACGACACAAGACGTAAGTTTTAAGCTTTTCGGATGAGTAACGACAAGTCAACGTGACAAGTGCTAAAATATCTTAGTTAGTCCTTTTTCTTTTTTTATCTCAAAAGCATTGCAAACCAGTGTAGGAAGCTTACATGTTTCAAGCTTGAGTAGGTGAATACAAGCATTCAATGCTGTATTCTTTGTTTTTCAGTGGGTTAATTTATACTATAATACTTGCATCAGAGTTTTTAACTTCGTTTATAGTTTATAAATCTAGACATAGCACAAAAGTTGATCTATGCTTGAACGGAAAGATATGATATTTGTGGTGTATAAGCATACAGACGGCAATTTTTGACACAACAAATACCTTTCATCGATAACAAACCTAGGGTAAAATTGTGGCCGCAAATCAATATATTCATTCTCTTGTCATGACGAGAATGACCAAATAGGTAAAAGCTGTTTGAAAAGTTACTATGATAGCAAATGTTGCAATTTTATGTGACATCTAAAATTCTCAGCTTTCATTAGACAGTAGTACTATAGATATATCTTATGCCTTAACGTGCCCCTAGTTTCTTATTTTCTGCGTGTTTTACTTTTACCTTTTGGTTTATATTGGATCCGTTAAACTTAATCACAGATGAACCTTGAGTAATATGTTATAGGCTTGATGAATGTGAATTTCAAGCTAATCTAGATCTGGTTTGAATATCCAAGTCTAATGACCAGCACATTCACATCTCACCAAGTTCTTATTTTGTTAGCACTCAGTTTATTTTTTATGCAGGGTTTTTATATTTGTTTCATTTATAGTAACATTGTTTCGGTTTATGAGTTTAATGTCTTACGTTAGTTGTGGATTCAGAATTTAACTGGTGCATTTACAATAGAAGCAGTTTTGATATAAAGAGATACAGTAATTGAGTAATTCCTTGATTATGAATTTCCAAAATTAAAAGTGGAGTCTGAGCGCATACTTATTCATTGTGAAATTAATGAATAGAGGGTTCTAATCTGCATATTATATTCCTACATTCAAGTGCCCGATAACTTATGTTTATTATGCATCTTATGTGATCAGTGAAGATGCCGCCCCTCAAGCTAAACCTTCCGTTAATAATAGGAAAAAGAAGGATGTTTCTGGGACTCAAAAGGGTGAAACTGCTGCAGCTGTGGATACAGATGTTGCAAGTCAAGATGGCAGCACGGCTTTGGTGCATGTCACAACTAGTAAAGCAGTCGAGACTCAGATAGTAGATACAGCTGTAAGTGTATCTAGTTATTGTTTTCAGTTAAACGTTTGGTAAAACCACTAAACTTTCAACCTTTTGGCGAGTAGTGCTACATCCACAAAGGATTTACAAAAAGAAATCCACAAAAGAGATGTGTCATGTGTTGATTGGTGTGTTTGAACATGTTTTCCCTCTCTTTTCTTTGCTCCACCAATCAACACATGCCACAACTCTTTTGTGGATTTATTTTTGTAAAACTTTTGTGGATGTAGCACTACTCAACTTCTTTTCACATGATTTTAGTCCCTCAAAACTTTTTGGGTTCATTTTTTTTTTCATTCCTTCTCTGAACACAAAAAAGTCGCATGGGATTGAATCCTGACAAAAAAAAGTTAAAAGGGTAAATAGATAGGGTTTAGGGGTTAAAAAATAGCAATGTACTTACCTATTTACTGTCCAGGTCTTTTTATCTTATGTGGCATCCGCGTCAGCCACAAAAGTTTTATTGATAATCAATTGTAGCAAGATATGTTATGCTTTTTAGACTTAGATTTGTTGATTTTAACCCTAATGGCTAATACGTGTTTCGGGTTTCATACTTGAAACTTTTAAAGATTTGTTAAAAATACCAAGTTTTTTATGTAATTTTTCTTCATAGAACGATGCAGTTAACAGTTAAATAGATGACGTGTATGCCGTGTAAGATAAGATGATGACGTGGACGGTAAATAGGTAAAAACCTGAAAGTGTATATGGTAAAAAAATTACGGTGTGCATATTGGGACATAATTCGAAAGTTTGTAACAAAAAATGAAACATTTTTTAGTTCAAGTACTAAGAGGTACTAAGGCAAGACATGACGGTAAGTACATGGCTATTTTATGACTTAAACCCTAGATTTTATCATGAAACTTGGTTGGTTAAATCTAACATAAAAGGGAACAAACATCTGCCATAATTTCTTCAGGGGTTAAACTGCTAAAATGGTGAAAGTTTAGTAGTTTTACTTTTACCCTTATTAACCATATTGTCTTTACCTATAGAAGTCATTTTATTTTGCTGTGATATGCTGAATATGATTGACGTGTTGCAGCTTAAAACACCTAGTCCCCCTGGAGATATTGTAGGCAGCAGTGGTGTGACGAAATTTGTTAAAAATACTGAAATAATAGAGGAAGTTAATGTTACTCATGAGATCGAGAACATAACCAACAATGAAGTTGATGATAACGACAGTGACGATGTTGATGATAGCAGTGATGACGATGGTGATGACAGTGAAGATGATGGTTCAGAGCAGCAACCTGGTGGAGCATCCATCTCCAAAAAGATATGGAATTTCCTCTCCACATGATCAGCAGCTTTAGTTTCCTAGTTTATGTACACCTTCATTTTAGTTGGTAAAAACAACTCTCCGGTTCATATCATATGCAGGCTTGGAATGTTTTGTAGCCTTATACATGATTGAGATCTATTTTTGCACATTCACAAAACACCTCTTGTATAAGCAACTTTTGTTTAATCGCCTTCATTCATTTTCCATTCTTGCTTATTTATTTTCAGTTGATCAATTTTCCTATCGTTTTTCTTCCTCTGAAAAATGTTCTCTTTATGATACATCTTATGGCTTGTTCTATGCTTATGCGGACACTGGTCTTGCATATTTGATCCTTGCAGAATCGCGAACTTGTATCGTGGTACTAAATGATGCTTTGTTTGTGTAGCTGATCAAATAAATTGATTTTTTTGTTAAGTAGCTCTTGCGAAAAACAAAAAAGATGTGATCGACTTTCATTTATATGAAGAGAAAAAAAGTTACAGAGAAAAATAAAATTGTATTCAAAGTGCATGATGTTTTACTTGTACTATGGAGGATTGAGGAGTAATTGACAAAAGCCAGCTGAAAATTTAGACAAAGTACATTCTATTTTGATTTTACTTGTTTTGTTTTTTCTCATTTAGGTGAAATATTGTTTGTGTGTGTCTCGTGAAATATTGATTTACTTTTGTCTTTCAGCTTTTTTTTAGCAGAGTTTTGTCCCATGGAAAATCTGTCCCGGCAAATTAAATGCCTCACCTTAAAAGGGTTTTCTTGGTTTAGTTAAGTACTAAAAGCTTTTTACTAGTAATCTAATGTTAAACAATAGCAAAACCCTTTTAGTAATAAATATTACTCTATCCGTTTTAAAATAATTGTCTTTTTTTTACTTTTGAATTATTTCTTTTTCGACTTTGATCTTAACTATTTTCTTTTTTGTGTTATATAATATTTGATGCAAAATATATAAATAAATAGGGTTTTAAGTTAAGAGGGCGAGAACTTGACATACAAATTATAATAGTATATACATCACACAAAAATGAATATGTTGTTTTTAACCCATCATTCAACCTAAAAACCGTAACAATTAGGAACCAAGCTAATCAGAAAAGAATAGTTTGATAAGTATTTAATTTTGGCGCTATATCAAATTAGTTAAGTTATTTGTTTATTAGTTTTTTTTCAAAATATCGACATTAATAAGGTGTGCTAATTGCAAAAACAGATAAAACATAGTTTATGGCCTAAATAATTACCTAATAAAGTGAGCTTATTATGTGTGACTCGGCATCTACTAGTCACCCTATTAGCTCTGCTTCTGTATAATACAAACAAAAAATTTAAAAATAAAGTTAGAAAAAAGAAATTCAAAAAGTTAAAAAAGTACAATTGTTTTGAGATTGGAAGTAATTAATTAACGGACTGTGTTATACAAACTCTCCCTATATTGTCACATCAAGAAGGTTTGGTCAAACCGTACAACCCGCGATGCATACCGTACAACCCGACATCGTCGCAATGACTGGAATCCCTCCCTATGAGGGTCCAAATAACTTGCCCCTTAATTAACTGAGTTCATGAATTAAAGTACTAAACAAAAGTCCTCATAGTTGAGTTATGACTGCTAACAAGTACTCCCCATGAAACTTAAAATGTTGGAGCTAAAGAAGGAGAACACGTGAAACTATTGATGCATTGGTCTTGGAGAATATTTTTTAAAGGTTTGAGTCAGCAATACATTCTAAAGCGGTGTTAGGCCGCGAGGTTTATAGATGTTTAAGCTTTTAAATAAGCTAATTTATATAATAAGTTTTATTTATCATATAGGTTTATTGAAACTTTTATAAGCTATAAGCCTCCATAAGCCCAAACCAGTTGAAACTCGTTTATGGGGATTATAGTTAGTCAAATTACTTAAATACTTTTCAAAATATCGTGGATTAACACGCAAAAGCTGAAACTGTATCTTAATTTAAGTTGACGTATTTTTATGCGATTTTTACATTAGTAAGCTCCTTCTCCAACTAATTCGTCAAAGAATTCTATAATAATATAAGTTTCAGCTTCAAACTTATAATATAAGCTTTAGCTCGAGCTCCAGTCTGAAACGCTTGGACTCGAACTGATTTTTTTCTTTCTTTTTTTTAAAACAAAACTGACAAAGTATACGCCGTATAGGCCTTTGGGCCTATACGCTCTATACCCATGTGCATGTGTATACGCCGTATACACCTGTAGACACGTTTGAACAACTTTTGCACGATACTACATATATCCATTTTCCGAAATCCTAAATTTAACACACTCCAACATATCATCTATATACACTGAGAAAACAATTTTGTACAAGACCATGACCATTACGACAAGCGGAAGCTTCAAAACAAGGGGTACGAGTGTTAACCCAAACACCTCATATTCGACCTATAAACAAATGACTTGTTCTAAAACATACAACTTGACACTAAAACTTGACTAATGCAAATATGAATTTAAAAGACATTTAGTCATAATATTTTGGGGCGTTAACAAGCTAGTACGAGAGTATGGGATAGATGCTCGTCACCTAATTCCCCACGAGCATTACCGTTCCCTTCGTATTCCTTCATTTATCCGTATGCCCCAATTCCTTATCTTCAACTTACAAAAAGGTAAACTAACAATGGTAAGTCATACGACTTAGTGAGTGTATGAAAAATGAACTAATTAATTATTTCTAACCATTAACATCACAAATTCAGCAACATAATTATCCATAATCCATAAATTATGCTAACTTGGTCTATGATCATCAAACATGTATGAAACATGATAAACATGACTAGGTGCTGTTTGTTTATTAAGAGGCTCTGAATCTGACTCGCACATCTGAATCTGAATCTGAAGCGGAAATGTTTGAATTTGAATCAAATAATGTTATTTGTTTTTTTTAAGAAAACGTATGAATATTTATTAGTTCAACTAGAAGGTAGAGGTGGCAATTTGTGCCCAAATAGAAAAAATGGGCTAATTTTGACTATTTTGTAAAAAAATTGGGCACATTTAGCCGTTTTTTTTTTTTTTTTTTTTTTTTTTTTTTTTTTTTTTTGATGGCATATTTCTCTTAGTAGACATTATATCGTTTTTTGAGAAACACTTTATATACTTATAATTAATTTTTTTAAATATAAAGGGATTATGGTTAACGGATTTTATTTCGTCATTTTGAGGTTCTTTTATAAGCGATTGTATACACATCGTGCCCGGTTTCGCCGTGCCCGTTATAAGCCCGCGCCCGCCGGCCCACTTTTTCTGCCACATCTCACGTAGAGGCATTAAGATTCCTTCCATGTTGGTCTCATTCAGTATGTTTTTATTTACCATCTTTATGACTTTTAACAAAAAATAAAAAACAAACACACTTCATCTAAAGTTCTAAACCGACTAGACTTTGGTCTATGAGAGGCTGTTAAGGCTTTTTTGAGAAACAAACCCACCAAATCCATTAACCCATTATAAGTACAACCAAAAACCCCCAAATTCTTCATATGAACTTGAATCAACTAGATTCAATTAACACTTTACTTTGATGGCATTAGTCAAGAAACTTGTAACTGCTTAAGGTTACTAAGTACTCTAAGGTGGTGTTTGTTTGGTTAGAGTCTGAATCTGAATCTGAAACGCGAATCTGAATCTGAATATGATCGCGTAAATGTATGAATCTACCGCCATCGAACGGGAAAAAAAACTCATGTTTGAACCGCAATTTTGATTGCTCGTCTAATTTTTTTTTTTTGTTTTTATTTGCGTCAGCAGAGCATAAAAGACGTTTCAGACACACCTCTCAAGTTAAACATCAAGATCTTACTGGCTCTGAACGCGTCTTGAACGGAAAAAAAAAAACAAACGGTCTGAGTCAAAATGTTGCCGATTAGACACAGTGCATTCAGAGCTGTTAAGAACAAAAAAAAAAAAACTAAGGTTTCTAAATTCACGGGGATGATTTCCATGGCTTGAAGGTTTCTAGCTTTTCCTCCTTTTTTTTTTTTTTTTTTTTTTTTTTTTGATAATACATGTACATAACTCGTGTTAATACGGGACAAATTTGTGGACATAAAGGGTTTATAAGGAGCCAGGTGCATTTTTGTAATTTCGGGTCTTAACTAAACTTTTGCACCGTTAGTCCTTATCGTTGCCGGAGGTCCTTTTTGGATAAATATATGGGTTCTTGGTCCTTATTCGTGTTAAATACTAACTGTAAGGTTTTTCTAACTTCCCATGAACATTATAAAATATCTATTATCAAAACCATAAAATTTGAGGTGTTACACAACCTAACTCCAGCTCCACTTCCATCCCGTTTTGCCAAACATACTCCAAATTTATATATAAGTTTACACAAAACATTAATATGAATCACACAGAGTCTTAATTTGATCATTTTCTTCATAATTTTTTAAGAAGATTAAACACGACACCAGGGCTGCTTATAAAGCTAGACCAAGACCAAGACACACGCTGCTCATAAAGCAAGACCAAGACACGCTGACACATGGAGTAATTGCTAAGTTTATTTTTTTACAATCATGATATTTCACATTTAAGTGATTAGGTATATGTAAGTCAAATTCATCATCACATATATGTACGAACAAAGACTGGAACTTTTTTTATTTTTACTGTAATAAAATAATCCATCGTACTATCGGTTAAACCAGAATATATATACAATATACGCAACTGTTTAATGCACCTAAACACAAGTTGTTGTGTCCCAATACAAAACTAAGTGTGGTGATAATTTCCCTAATAAAATTGATATAATATCAGATGATAATATAGAACATCAACAGATAACGCATTTCAAGATGATTGATGTGTATCATAGCGAATTTAATATGTGAAAACAGAAAAATGTGTGTTTGTGTTGTGTAGGTGTTTTATGAGTAGGATGGAGATGATAGAGCAATTAAGTAGGGTGGGCTACATTGTGTTTATGATACTTCACTTTCCTACTCTACATGTCCATCCATCTATTTCTGCTTTTCAGTAAGGTCCAATAAAGTTTTTGATTATGACTAAAATAGTTTATGAACAAAAATATTAATGATTTAAATCTTGATATCTTCAGAGTTAGGTGTTTTTCATTTGTTTCTACTCGTTGTTCCAAACAAATGTGTTTCTCTAACATTGGAAAAAATGGCCAAGGTGGTGATTTGTGCTTTATTAAATCGCACATAACAGCGTCAAAGCTCATGTGCGAGAGGAGCAATTTTGGAGAGTGACGGTGAGCTGGTTGCCCGACTCACTGGTGAGACGAGCAACTCTTTGTGTATGTGCGTGAGTGTGTTGTCTGTGATGTGCGTGTATGTGTGATTAATGTAAATGGTGAGAACGACTTTTGCAGTCTTTCTATTAGCACTGTCTCTGCTCGGAAGACCAGACCCCTACCACAATCTTTATTCATTAAAACACCATATCGTTCAAACTTTAGATTATGATGTATTTATGCATGCATATATACAAATTTTGATAGGTGATAGAAGTACACTAAGAAATCATAATTGTATTAAACCTGCAAATGGTGTCTATTTTATTGTAGTTTTGTGTGTATTATTCATGCATGTGGTCCAACAACACCATTATACTTCCTATCTTTTGTATTTTCTACGACCTACGCCGGGCTATATGTGGTCCTCTCTAAACAATCATTCTCGTTTTCATAAGTTAATTGTGTTTTTTTAGGTTGAATATACATATAAATCTGTATAATGTTTTGTGGAATAAATTATCTTTTATATAATAAAAGAATTACATCATTTCGGAGTGTTTTTGCAAAACCCTTCTCATTGAAAAAAAAATTAGACCAATAAGAAAGCTCGATTTTGCCACGTAGGCGTAATCAAACAATATGATTGGTCAATATAAAGTCAAAATTAAATTGATTTTGGTCAAACTTAATAAATTTAGTGGATAAATTTGGTTAAGAAAAAAAATGCATAAAAATATAAGTGTCAAATTTATGAAAACAAAAACTTAAAAAAAGAGGAAGTAATTAATAAAACTTTAGTGGCTAAATTTTACATAAAATATATGGAGCTAAGTGTAAAATTACAAGTTTCCATGTTTTTTAATAACTTTAGAAAAAAAAACATAAATAACCCCTTACACTTTATGCCCCTTATACTTTATAATATGAACTTTGTTTAAAATTAAATGAGTATTAGTATTAGTTTCAGACTTTCATATATTTAAATTACAAAATTTTGTAAATATGCGAATTAGTTTTAATATTGTTAGTTGTAGACTTTCATCCGTTAGAATATTTTTTTAAATAATGACTCATGTTATTCTATTTAAAAGCTTAATTTATGCGTACACGGGTTTGAATATTAATACGGTTAAATTATTAGTAACGGGAATATAAATATCAAATGGTAAGCACGAGTTAATGTGATATGAAAATAAATATATACAATTCTACTTTTAACAACGACTCATGAAATTGTTATTTAAAATTTATATTTCAAAATCCATAAAAGCATTTTAAAAACTTTACGGAGCATATTTAACTTCATTAACGCTTATTATGTGCTACTAAACTCACACATTTTGTACAACATTATATCAATAGTTAAAGTTAAACAATAACATCAACATCAACCTCAGCATGTATGTCAGTTAAAAACGTTATACAAAGCTAATTATTAAAAAAAAACAAACAAACACATGGTTTAGATAGTCATTGTTTAATGTAGAAGGTGTTTTCCTNAACGTAATAGTTGACCGTTGTAAAGGAATTAAAGTATGTACATGAGAATTATTAAGCAAGGATATATAGTTTTTAATCAGGTTATTACGTTACTATACTGCAATAATGTTATTAAGTTGGTAGTCACGGATGTGAGATACAACCATTCTTCTATACTTATGATTTATGTGTTAACCTCTTTGTGATTCATTTCTTAATCGATAATAATATATAATCAAAACGAAATTTTAAAACCCCTGTGCGTGCACAGGTATTATAACTAGTATAACATATAAAAGAAGAGATGTTTAATTAAAAGTTAAAAACTTTAAAAATGAGTAATTTTGTTAAGATAAAATACTTCTAATTATAAAAGTCAACACAATCTATTAAATATTTAAATAACTAATTACACACTTACTCCACACCCATAGGTAACATACAAATCTTTTGCACACAAATTAACGCAACTATACACCGTTGGAGTTATGTGTGGGTAATCGTCTAATATATAGTCTAATATGTGTGTGTGTATTTTGGTTCTATTGAGAAAGATTAAATCCTTCTCAATTGAGAAGGCATCGTTTGAGCCATTAATTGATAATTTTAAATTAATTCACTAGTATACGTCAATTAATAGTGAATTGAATCTATAAATTACAAATTTGATACACAAATCTTTGTAAAAATTGTTACAAAAGTCATCCATCTTTTCCATTTTTTGAAAAATAAATACAAAGATGTTCATTATAGGGCATATCTACAGTACACATAAAAACGTACAAGCATAAACTGCATGTTGAATTGTTAAAAATTTAACACATTAAAATGATTAAACGTGTAAATTACTCCTTATGTTGAAAATGAAATTAAAATTAAGAATATTTATTGAATAGTTTCCTAAGTTAAAACACGACAACAACTAATTCATTAGATGGTTTCGTTTTTTACTCCCAAATTAATTCCTGATTTAATCAGAATTTGTTTCTATACTAACTTGTATTATATTCCTAAGTTTTGTACTGTATATATAAATGTATTCTTTTAAACTTATACTAAATACATATCATGTGTGACTCTTAAACACGACAAAGAATTAAACGACATATCATTTTGTTTGTCTTTCTCGTTGTTTAAAATAAGACCGAGGGAGATGAAAATTTGAATCCTTACATACTACATGTAGTTTATTCTTATTGCATGTATTGTCATGTAAAACACACAAGAATAAAAATTGAGTAAATTCTTTAACGGAGACGTCTCTTAATCCGTTGTGGACAATGATAAATGTGTGATTACTATATAAATAGGATAAAAGCCGATTTTAATGTTATCAAATGTTTAATGAAGCTTGTTTAAATAATATGAAAGATACTGTTGAATGGGTGAAACAACTAGATTCATATTTTACTCAATAAATTAATTATGCATATTGATACTTGTCATGTGTGTATGTATGTTATACTATATCTGATTTTGAAATGATATTTTTATTTTGGATTTTGCTAACCAATGCCCACCGGGCAGAAGTTAAAGTGTATTTAATGAACAAAAACTTTCTTTATTAACTAAAAAATGCATTAAATACACATTAAATGAACTTGTAAATTATTATATTTGAACATGATTTTCACTTAAATGAATTAAAATATTTCTTTTATTAACAGATTAACCCATGCCCACTGGGCAGAGGTTAGCAAAACCCTTTTATTTTAATATATTGTTTGTAAGATAGTAATACTTATGTTGATGTCGTAACTATTTTTACTTAATATTCAATCGCAAATAAATTATATTGCACGATACCACTCTCGGAACGCAGGGCTATCCGACTTGTATTAATTAAAGTATGTAAAACCCATATGGGTAACAAGTCACAATATAAAAAGAAGTTTCTGTAAATCCATTATCTATTGAGATTTGAATTTCCCATTTCCATTAAGATGATTGGCCATGTACTTTTGGGCACATTAGGGTTCCTCACAATAGTCAGTCCCCTTTGTACCCTTTTTCTTGAAACCTTTTCTGTGATTGCAGGACCATTTACTTCTCTTCATAAGTATTGCCTTAGCAACCCTATGGTACAACTATTATAGTACATGGTACAACTTGTCAATGGACACAATGTTGTGAAAATATGTACTTGCAAGTTCATATATGCATGGAACCAAAATTTGTCAACAATAGAACTCATATTGCTACAAGTGAAAGAACAAAATGTGCCTACAATTTTTAAATACTGTTAAATATGTTGAACTACCCTTTGTACTAGATTTATTTCACAGAATTTAAAGCTTGGATAATTCGTTGGATATAATATATTGAAAAGATGAATAATAAGTGTTGTCCCATTTGAGAAGTATATATGTATATGTCTATTATTGATGATCCTAATCAATGATAGATTGAAAGTGAGACGTGTGGCATTATGCGTATGTTTATCTTTGTGAAGGAAATGTTTTACTGTCAATCTTAAAAGAACACTAGTCGTCACAATGGTAACTTGTTAGGGACTATGTTAAACAGAAAAGTGACAATTCGTTTGTTGATGCATTTGTGTCTCATTTAACGTTCTAGTAATGCAATCAAGTTGCTCTTTTTATTTGATCACTAAATGTAAACCATCTTGGCCAGAGTATCTTTCTTTTTTAAATATCAATTTTGATTAGCTAGTACTGTAGTATATGTGAAGCATTGGATAGATTCTTTGCAAGTTCTGGAAATTGACAATGATATCATTGACTTGGTTCATATGATTTTCTCTAAAGAAAGAGGTAATCATGCTTATATGATTAAGAGCATTGATTGGCATACCTAATTGGTATGCCTAATCTATGTGGCATCATATTAGGCATATTTTTAGGCATCCAAATCATTTCTCTATGATTAATTAAGACTACGTAATTTCTTGCAAATTTAATGTGACATATACGGTTTTTGTAAAAACAAATTTGTTTAATTACTTTTATATGCAAAGCATATCCAAGAATTAAAAAGATACATAGAATAATGAAAGTAGCTAGGAAATGGTTTGTAAAGAAAACTGATTTTTTTTCCTAATCATAGTTTATGGTCTTTTAACCGACTAATTTATGGAATTACGAGGCTTAAAGCCTACGAACTCACATACTCAAACCGGGTAAAAGCCCTCAGTTGTTCCCGAAAGAGGAGTTTTTTTTTGTTTTTTTGTTTTTTGGAACGGCGGCTTTAATAAAAACTAGCAATTCAATGCTAGGAAAAGAGATTACAAAGAAGATATAGTTGCTAACGGAGATTGTAACCAACTAAGCCAACTACATTTAAACTTGGTATTTCTAGATGAAATCCATAAAAACGATTGAGAAACTATAGCGTCCCAAAGCATCGACTTCTTAGGGGGAGGACTAGTGAAAAGCAAGTAATTGCGGTAATTCCAAATAGGCCACAAGAGGGTCCCCCTACACCTTCAAGAACCAAACGAACCTTACTTGGAACGGAAGAAGAATCAAGCCAATCATACCACTCCGATATATTAGCGCTGAAAGGGATGTCCAACTCCCACCATTTAGCTAACAAACCCCAAAAATCTTGGGCCAACCCACAGTCGAAGAAAATGTGGTTAACAGTTTCGGTGTCATCGATACAAATAGGACATAGAATGGAACCAATATCAATACCTTTCCGATCTAAGTTAACCCTCGATGGAAGCCTATTAAGCTTCAATCTCCACAAGAACACATTAACTTTAATTGGGATCTAAGTTAACCCTCGACGAAAGAGGAGGTTGACGATCACCTCATAGAAAACTAACTTCAAAACAACTAGAACTTCGCCTTGACCATTCTCTTTGGTCGTAATGATATTCGACTTTGATTCCTTAGTTATTTCGGCAAGCCTCCTCCTCTTACCATCTTGCGTTCGTCTACATGGGTCCTATTGATCCAATCAACTGTAGTAGGTGCAGGATCTTGCATGTTGGTGTTAGAGGAATGGTTTCAAATTCAAGTTTGTGCTTAGAACCGTTTTCATCTTTTCACGAGATGTTCTCCCATTTTTGTGGTTAGGACTTAGGTATATCTAGTGGTTTGGTGTTTGCAGTTGATGGGAGTTGGCCAGGTTAATCAGATTTTAGGGGTGTTGTTTCCTCATTTTTCATAGGTTCAATAGGTTTAATATCTATAAACAAGTTCAAGTTTTAACAAATAATGATTCATTTATATTCAAGGGTTAGTAATATTATGTCACAACGTTGTTGTTCAATGTACTTCAAAAAATTTCGCTTGCATATGTATATAATTGAAAGAGTAAAAGAAATTATCTCACAAATTGTTTCCCTTTTGAATAAAAGGTAATGTTGACATTGAAGTAAAAATATGACTTGATGGAAAATGTCTTGTCACACAAAGTTCTTCCTTGGCAGATGCATTCAATGAAAACTGAAAAGTTCTAATCCAACCCCTTTTGTCTTGCATCTATCTTCTTGCTCTCTCATTTCCATATATATCTATGTACAGTAATCATGCATATAAAAACTTTATAGTAGTAAGAAATAAACATTACCATTCAAAATATGTTGCTAAACTAAAAGTTTCTTAGTGATCATATATAATACATCTGTGTGATATTAACTTGTTAAAACTTGATATATCCATACGACTAAGTTGTAAAGATCTTAAAGACCGTCGAGCTAAGTTGTAATTTTAGTGTTTTACGAGTCATTTTTCGTTTTTATATTACATGTAATGATTTATATTTCGGTCCTCCAAACAAAATTATTCAAGTTACACCACCGGTCGCAAGCCGTTTCTAATTTTGAGATGTTGCTAGTTCTGTTACATACTCAAATGAAGACTTAATTAGTTTTCTTTAACATGTACATACATTACCATAATTCTTTCTGGATGTGCCCACTTATATAAACCTCTAAAACTTAACAATAAAAAAATTCACACAAAACTAACTTAATAAAATAAAATAAAATAAAAGCATTGCTAAAAATTCATCATTTTATTGTACTGTATTATATTTGCATGCATATATATACATCCAACTCATAACATAACATAACAACAACACATGCATACATTGGTCCCCTCTTCTCTCTGAACCATCTACTACAAACTTTAAAACACTTTTATAACTATTTAATCTCTTCCAACCCCCAAACCATCCAAACACACACATCAATATCTATTCTTTCATTGCAATCTAAATCAATGAAACCACATAATTACACTCTCTTTAAAGTTAAACAACCCCTCTATTTCTAGACTCATAGACTTACCATATTGTTTCATATAATCCATACATTCATGAAATCATAGATAAATGTGCATTATTAGCTTTTAGCTGATCTTCTGAAACACTAGACATAACCTCTTTCTATACCTTAGCCTTTGCTATAAAACAATATGGAAATGAGACCACTTTTTTTTAGCTTCTTTATATGAGTTAAGTTTTTCCTTATTTGATGTTTTCTTGTTGAAATCTAACTGAGTTTCTTTATATATTTTCACATTTGAGTTAAATACCATTTGGGTATTCTGATTTTAACTTCATTTCATCTTTTCATTATCAAATCATAGCATCATCATCACATGTGCTCTGTTTTAGTGCTCTGTTTTTTTTTCTGACTTCTAAGTCTTTTAAGCCCAAATTTGTGAAAATGTATTAAAGATTCAAAGTGGGTTCCCTTTATATTTATTTGCCAACTAAAATTCAGTAAAAAGGTCACAAATTTATGATACCAAAGTGTTGAATTGTGTTAAATTCTAGATTTTGAGGTGTTTTAGTGTGAAAAAAACAGAGGATTTTGTGATGGATTTAAGTGGTAGGAGATATGGGTGTTTTGTGATTGTGGTGGTGATGATTATTGGGCTGAGTGGAGTGTGTGTTTATGGTCAGAATGATGGTGATTCAGTTGGTGCTCCAATGGTGAAAACAGAACAAGAAGCTTTGTATTATGCTATTCAAGGGTTTGTTGGTCAATGGTGGAATGGTTCTGATCTTTATCCTGATCCTTGTGGTTGGACTCCAATTCAGGTATCTTTTTATAAATGACTAATAGTTACATAATATAAATCTTATGCTGGATACTATGAATCTTGAGGATTTAATGTAGTGTTTTTTTAAAGTTATTCTTGTTATTACTTAGATTATTGAGTTTATAACATGGCTCCTACTCAATCTGACATTCTTTGCATATCTGCAAGTGTGTAACTGTATATCTATATTTGTATGTGTGCATGTGTAAGTGGTTTAGTATTGTTTCTTAAAGTGATTATATGGTTTTTGGCATAATGAGTACAAACTATTTTTTAAACTAATTTGTCTACTAAAAAATAATCAGCTTATACAACAACTATAAATTACACTTACATGCTAAATCTTAGGAACACAATAATTTGATAATCATTTCTCAAAATCATTCTAAATCTTAGAAAAAACAAAATACTTTAAGAGCTAGTCAAGATCATGAAGAGGTAAACAAAGATGACAAAAGTTGTGATAAAACAGTTAAAAATGAAAGTTTTTCTTCATGAATTTGGTGCTTCTATGATTTTAGTTTTTTGGACCCGCAAATATACTAAATTTGGCTAACTTACTTTCAATGCAAGTCAATAACAGTTCAAAATTGCCTGAAATCTACCAAAAACAAATTCTATCTCATGAAATAAAAGGTCCATCATTTTGATGATAAAATACTAATTATTTTATTTATGTCCCCTTGTCTTATTTCCACAGGGTGTTTCGTGTGATATTTTTGATGGATTATGGTATGTCACAGAGCTTAACATTGGTCAAATACAAGATAACTCACTTCCTTGTGCTCAAAACATTGAATTTAAACCACATTTGTTTCAACTCCAACACTTGAAAACATTGTCATTCTTCAACTGCATCATTTCCCCTAGCCAAACCCCGATATCGATTGATACAGTTAAGTGGGACGCTTTTTCAGCCACTTTGGAGTCCATTGAGTTCAGGTCAAACCCGGGTTTGACTGGACAAATCCCGACTAGTTTTGGTAATCTTAAGAAGCTCGAGTCTATTGTAGTGATCGATAACGGGTTGTCAGGCAGTTTGCCAGCTAATATTGGTGAGTTGAGTTATTTAAAGAGGCTGGTTTTGTCTGGTAATAAGTTTACAGGCAACATACCAGAAAGTTATGGTAATTTGAGAGAATTACTGATTATGGATTTAAGTAGAAATAAGCTTACTGGAAGTTTGCCTTTGACTTTTGGAGGGTTGACTTCTATCTTGAAGTTTGACTTAAGTAAGAACAAATTAGAAGGTGAAATCCCAAGTGAGATTAGTAATTTGAAGAATTTGACACTATTGGATCTTAGCAACAACAACATTTCGGGTGGTTTTGATTTTGCAAACCAAGAAATGAGTTCATTAGAAGAGTTGATCTTGTCAAACAACCCGATAAGGGGGGATCTTATGAAGTTTAACTGGAAATATGTTAACAACCTAGTTGCTTTGGATCTTTCTCACACGGGTTTGACGGGTCAAATCCCCGAGTCGATTTCAATCATGAAAAACTTAAGATTTTTGGGTTTGAACGATAATAGCCTCTCGGGCAATATCTCACCAAAAATAGCGGAACTGGCGAATTTAAGTGCTTTTTATGTCCATGGCAACAACCTCACAGGCGACCTTAAATTCCCAAAAGAGTTTTATCAAAAAATGAGAAGGAGATTCGGGGCGTGGAACAATTCAAATCTATGTTTTCCGGTGACTAAAATGTCAGAAAGCATTCGTCCGTTTGGTGTAAAGGTATGTCGCGAAGGAACATCGTGATATTTTATCATCATGTTTTCTTCTAGGTAAAAATACTTTTGATGTAATACGTATGTAAGAAAATGATGCTTATTTTGTGCTGAATGAAATATGAATAGATGATTGTTAGAAATGTTATTTATTATGTGTTACATATTTTAGTCATTTAGTGTATGCATGTATGATGTATCATGTATGTATATAGTAATAAATGTGATGAAAGTGGCTTGAGGGACTGCAAGGTGCATGTTGTGCATGTGGGCTTGGAATAAGGCTGACGGTAGGCTGGTCCGGTCTGGTCCTAACCATGGACCATTTAGTTAGGTTTGCAGATAATGAAGGTACATATGATGTCGACCTTGTAGTGGTAGAGGGCCTTGTACTGCCATTGTTTGTATACAGTTAAGCAATGTTGTTATCCATATCGCTTTCTAAATCTAAACTTTTTTTTATTTTATTTTATTTTATTTTTTTAATAGAACGGCAACTTTTTTATACCCTTATTTTATCTATCTCACACATAATACCTCACAATGTCTTCAACAAGACTTGAACGCACAACCTCTAGGTTGATAGGCCACTCATATACCACTAGACCGGCCTTGGGTGGTTTTTAAAAAGTTATTACTACGTTTTAACTGGTTTATACTGTATAATACATAGAATGTTTCCATATGTGATTGTTAGAGGCGGAGACACATATAGCTAAGAGGGTTCATTTAAACTAACTCAAGAATGATTTTTTGTTGTTGCTATCCCTTTACATGATGAGAGTCGTTGTCTCTAAATTATTGCACACTTGATAAGAGCAATTGTCACTTACATGATGAGAGCCGTTGTCCTTAAATGCTCATTTTATGAGGGCAATTCTCCCTTATATAATGAGATCCGTTGTTCCTAAAGGTTCACTTAATTAGAGCAATTGTCCGTTACTTGATGAGAGCCGTTGTCCAAAAATTTTCGAGCCTGACGCGCTGGGTGACGCGCCAACCCGCTAGAAGCGCGCCAGGACTTTAAGGAATAATGGAGTTTCGTCGAATACTATCGTTAAACCAATCATTCCTCAAACTCCTTTTGCAAATACTCGAGGTAATCAAGCACCTATTACAAGGAGAGAAAACCCAAAACAATTTTATAACTCGGGTTCTTGTAATGGTCTTGGATACACACAACCTCGAGTCAATCATACACCACTCTTACCTACACCCAATGTGAGACTTTCATCCTCATACAACCAAAGATCTTCTTTCCAATATAATCAATCTTTTCCAAGAAGAAACTTTTATAACAATAATCAAAGATCCTCACACTATCAATATAACTCATACCACAGGAGAGACAACTCATACACAAACGAAAGATTCTTTAGACCTCAAACTCATCAAAGCTATAGACCAAGCTATCAAAATTAAAATGATTTTCAAAACAACCCTTGGTCTAATTTCTCTATATTTGGTATTGAGAAATTATGTGTCTTGCTTCAAGACCTAAGAATGTTTAACTTAGGCGCTTTAAATGCTGACCAAAATAGACCCAAGAAGCAATGAGTAGCAAAAACTTGAATTACATATGTGGTTGTAGGTTTGCCTCAAATGTGATCTACAACCGGACGAGTAGATAGTGGATAGCGGTTGCACTAAACACATGACCGGTCAACAACGTTTTCGTTGGAGTTGTACGAGTTACGCTTCCTAACTTCCATAACATAAGGAAACGTTCATTTGGATTTAAACCGGGTGTATAAAAAACTCGGATAAAATCTCGCGTCATCCTAAAAACTTTTCGGGAAAGACTGCTTAGCTCATTAATTACTTACCAAAATGGAGATTGGAATTTGAGTGGCACAATAATTGATTCCTTGAAGAACCAATTCGCACCCAACGATAGCAACAAAATATTTGACTCAGGTAGATGGCATGATTTGAAAGATTTCTTTAAACTACATGGAATGGGAACATATTTATTAATTTTTTATGTAACTTTAGTATAATGAATAATCTTAGTTATAAAACCGCTTTGTATACAAAGAGTAGTAACTATAGTTATGAACCCACTCGCGAGATTTTGTCGGTTCCTCCCATGGTGATTAACCCTACCATCATATGTTCGAAGCCTTTACGGATCTATGTGGATATTTTGACATACATGTTTATTCGTAAATCAATTTCTTACCTACAAAAAGAAACACATGGATTATGTTTTTTGTTAATAGTTGACGTATATTGTTTGAAGAAAACAACATGGCCTAACTTAGCCTAAAAACGCGAATATGGTTGTTGCAATATGTTGTCCCCTTATTTGAACAAGACGCCGGTGGGCGGTGGCCTATGATTTTACATCCACTAGTTAGGAGTAACATACCGATTATTCTGTTAACAGGATTACTATGTGTTAATTAAAGGAGATCAATAACAACAATTAATATATTGTTGCATGCACTAGTATGTGGCTACTATCTTGTTGGGTTGCAAGAAACTGTCATATTGCTTTCATCAAACACAATACGGCGTATTTAGTATTTACAGCCAAACAGTCTAATCATGTCGTGCTAGCTAGTAGCTATCGTTATAACTTGCTTAATACCGAGACCCCGAGTTAATGGTGGTGGTCATCACCTCCACGTTAGCGCCAGGTCACTCATTTCTCAACACATTACCACCACTTTTACCTTGTAGTGCTTACCACATTTCTTACCATTTACCTATATTGCACTTAGACACACAAATGTCCCACAAAACATTCAAACACACACAAACAAATTTTTAGTTCATTCGGTGGCACAGACCACTGAATCCCTTCTTTTTTGCCCGACCGTGTGTCAACTTTGACGCATTGTAATAGTGGACTACGCTAAAGTGGGAAAGAAAGGAGAGACCATGCGTGGTTCACCTCCTTGTTACATTCGGCCTAATCAACATGTCTATCACCACACATGATGTTGGGTTAACTTTTAGTGGCAGAAAATCTGATAAATTTGCTATAAATTAAAAGTACATTTTCATTTAGAAGGGTTACCCTGCTAAAATATTATTACTTCAAAAAACAATTTAAGTATAATAGATGTGGGTGAGTCTCCTACATCCGCCCAAAAAGGCAAACCAAAAGCGCTTATTGTGCTCAAGACATAAACTAGCATAAGAAATGACATGCCATACTTATACAAAATAAAAAAGAAGAACAGCCTATCTAAGCTGATCACGGAGACTAATGTCATATGCATTAGCAAACTTTAGTTGTGCATCAGTCAGACCACAATCATCAAACTTATCATTGCAATAAGGGTTTTGGTCATAAGTGTCCTTCTTCCACTGTTCCAATAATCTCTTCATGCCCACCAACTACCACTTTTAGAACCGTCAAATGCCATAAAACTTGTGGTTTCATTGTAGCATCAAGAACTTCATCATCATCACTATCACTATTCGAAATAACCAAATTCCCAACCTTAGAAAACGAATTACCAACCTTTTTTTCAATTTTTAACATGGACATTTCCATCTTTAACCTTTTTTAGCTAGCTAATATGACGCTTTAGTATATTCAATCTACTATTAGGGCATGTTTGGTAGAGAGAATTTCAGAGAAATGAAATGAAGTAGAGAATAAAAATTCAGAGAATAGAAATCAGTAGAGAATTTTGTTGAATTCGGTAATAACAGAGATTTGGCTCGAGAAATGTGGGTAAAAAAATTATTTTACGAGAAAAAGGAAATTGACAAATTAATAAATAGAAGTTTGTCTCCATTTACCAAATCCACTCGGTCCTTACCACTAACCACAATCCAAAATCTTCAAACCACTTTTTACAACACACTATTCACGGTAAATAAATATGAACAAATACCTAATAAATTGGGATATATTTATGGAGTAAACAAGATGCCTGACAATTATAAATTGGAACAATCTTGAATGATTGTGTTAAATATAGTGATGAACAGCTTAATGAGCAGCAAGAAGGATTACGAGCTATCGAGTGTAGACAACAATGAAGATCTGAGATTAGAGAGTGTTTTGATGGTTTAAGTTATTGGTTTGTTTGGTATTGTGTATAAATGTGGTTGGCACGTGATCTTATCATCTTATACCTTCATTTTATAAAGATTTTAAAAAGAACTCTCTACAAAGAATGGAAAATCTCTATATAATGGATGGAAATCAAAAGAGTTGAAAATACAAAGGATCGTAACTCTCGAGAATTTGGAATTCTCCGCCACTTTATTTTTCAAGCTTACCAAACAANTGCCCCCACATCTTATTTTCCTGATTCCACCACCGATTTTCGGCTAGATAAGTTGTACGGGACTTGGAAGCAAGAGAATGTTTCAAATGATATAATTCAACGCAAATTAGATATCTATGGTTTTCAGAAGTACGAAAGATATTATAGGATAATACAATATGAATGTACATACACTCAACATTATGTCAAATCTAATCACTCGTTGAAATGAGCAGGTGCGTAAATCATACTATGTGTTATCATATCATACACGTTTACATGTCGACTTGACTACAGCTCATATAACATTTTTGTCCTCGACCAAAAGCTTTATTACATTTTTATTGGTTTAAGTTTTAGATGCGGAGATACATACACCCAACAGTGAACTCGCAAATGTTTCACAAAGTTGTGAGATTTTAAGTAGTCGTGTCATGCCAGGTTTCAGAAAGGCGAACTATGTCATGTTAACTAGAAATAGGATACACAACTGTGCTATACGGGACTTGAAGCCTCAATCACGTATTAGTGTTGCGTTAACTTTTACTAGCAAAAATCTAATAAGTATGCTATAAAAATACTGTACATTTTTTACCTAGCTTATATGATTAATTAGGCTAAACTTCAAGCAACTACTGATTCAACTGAAATATGATAAAAAATAATTATTCACTGTGTTAACAGATATGTTTTTGGGTAAAGGGATCTCCACCCTGGTAAAATATATTAACCAAAAAAACTTTTAAAGTACAATGGAATGTGGCTGAAGTACCACATTAACCTCAAGCAACCGCTCGAACAACCACTAGAACATTTATGACATGCCATAAATGAACAACTAGCTACGAAAAACTAGAACAACCATGAAAGAAAAAACATGCACGAATCAACATCGCATATTACTTCCTCGACTTGCCTTGGACCTTAAAATCAAACATCTTGTTAAATTCCTCCAATTGCCCAGGTAAATCAAGAACCTGGGCAGCGTAATCATCAGAAAAATAACCTTCAAGCTCGTTTTGTCCTCCAGCTGATGACAGGTAACTACTCATAGGATCGTCTGGCTCAAGAACCTCATCATCACTATCAGATACAACCACATTACCTACCTTAGAGAAAGGATTACCCTTCTTAATCCCCTCAACCACCGGAACAGGTTTCCCATTATCATCCACAAGCGTTCCTATCCCATCAATAATGAGCTTTTCAAGCTTATCAATTTTCTCGACGATAGGGGTACTTGGTTTACCAACCTCAATAGACTCATCAACCTCATTGTCACTATCAATCTCCATAACATGACCGCTTTGCTCCCCTTGTGTCACCCCAACCTCAGGCCCCATTTCAGAATTGGTCACCTCATCCATAAGCGAACCAAATGGATTCTTAGTGACGATATCACTTAGATCATCATGAATATACTTATTAGAAGTATGCACATCACTTTTCTCTTGATTAACCGGATCTTGCGCAGCATGCATATTAGGGCCACTAGCATTGTTGTTATTACAATTATCTTTTGAAGACGACGCTCCATCTGAACCCACTCTCTTTTTCGAAACTGGCTGCCAACGATAATTCAAGGTGACCCTAGGTTTCGAAAAACGAACACCATCAATAACCCTCTCATGAGTGGGCCCTTTACCCTTACCTTTCCACTTAGTAGCTTCCACAAATCCTTCCTTATCAACATAAGTCTGAGTGCTATGTTGTTTAGCATTCTTAGGGCATGCATCATCGAGATGGTCAAAAATTTTGCATGAGGCACATCGAGGCGGCTTCCATTCATACTCAACATCAACGCGCGCCAAAGAATGACCTTGGCCATTAGAAAATGGAATAGCCACCACCACATGATCCATTAACGCGGCAAGAGATGATACCTCAACAAGAGCACGCGCGTATGAAGTCTGACCCCAAGATTTAACACACATAGTACTAGTATGGGAATCCAACATAATAGGCTTACCAAGTTGAGTCGTAATCAAACTCAATCCAACCTCCGTATAAGCAACAAGTGGAACATTATGTAATTTCAGCCATACGGGTGCTGAAGTGACTTCCTCCTTAACAAGCGTAGTATTAGGGGACCAAACATTAAGAAAAATAGGCATCGAGCGAATCAACCATGGCCCCGATTCTAACACTTTATCCATACCCTCCTTCGTAGAGAATTGAAACAAAAAGAATCCATTGTTCAACATAACACGCTCCAGCCCAAATTTTGCCCATGTATTCTTAACGTAATTCTCTACGATAGGGAAAGCAAGTCTCTTCCCAATAAAATACCCATACAAAGTGTTAACAAACCTCGATGAAACATCCTCAATCTCATTAAGAGGAATAGCGACGTGAGCACCTTCCACTCGCTCCTCATTACGGAGCTCACATATATTTACCGATTTGAAATCATTGTTAGATTTAAACAATGAGGCGTATGAGAGTTTAGGCAAACTATGTGAATTGATGTCATTAGAATTCGTACCTTCACCATTCGCATTCCCATTCCCATCCGTAAAACTTGTTTGGTGTGAATTCGGAGCCGTCACACCATCGACTTGACCAAAACCCGTACCACTACCCTTGTTACCCTGCGAATTATGTGTATTGCTCATCTTTTCCCCACGAAACAGAAAACCACAAACAACTAAAAACATAAACGGACAGAATTAAAAGAAAATAAACCCTAATCGCTTAGGGTTTAGAAGTATGAATCGCACCAACTAACCCATAGGAAGAACAGTATAATAAATCGTTAAGGATAGAACAATAGCGATTAAGAGCGAAGAAAACCCTAATAAAGAATCACGAAAACCAAAAAAACAATGTGTTATAAGCAGAACACACGATTAATTGATGTTGTGAAGAAACGATTAGGAAGTTAGGGATAAAAAATCGCCCATAGAGAACTTAAGGGTATCGCTTTTAGGGTTGTTAACAGATATGTTTCAAGACTACTAACCTTCATATAGCGTGAAACTTATGATGACTCATGAGATAAGTTTTAAGAGACTAGTAAGCTAGAGAATGTTTCAAATGATAAATTCAACGCAATTTAGATATCTATGCTATTCAAAGTAAGAAACATAGAATAAGAAAATACTATATGAATGTATAAATGAGATTCGTTTACTAAATATATTTGTCGTTCAAAAATTACTGCTACCTAACAATATCTCCATGTAATTAACACCTTACTTTTTAGTCATTTGTGCAAATTGAAAATATATACGTGCATACCTCATGTGATTTATCCTTTTGTCTATACATGTCAACATACATCCAGGTCGACTTCAACCCATAACGTACGTAGATCACACGATCAAGATAATTGTGGTCCAACCAATATGTTGCACTCTCGGACACCGGCTTCATGGAGACCATTATGTCATTTTGGCAACTATTGGTCATCACAACTCAACATCTTTATGACATAAGTCGTTAGCAAAGCATAATCAACATAAATTATCATGCTGACGGTAAGATTGGTCGATGAAAATAGTTTGGACGCCGATATTCCTTACTTCATAATTTAACTTCAAATAACCCTGATACTTTGAGAAATTTGAATAATCTTTTTGTAACAACATTTTGTAATATTTGGGTGTCGATTGCATGCATCACTCAGATTAAAAAAAATAAAATAATAAACACCTACAAAATTCGAATTTGAATAAAACGAGGATGTGAGCCCGCGCGTTGCGGCGGGGTTTTTGTACATGTAGGTTACCTGAAAAGATAGAGCAACGAAGTCACTAATGGTTGTATGTGTGAAACATGGTGAACAAATTTTGTGTAGGTTGTGTATACTATGTGATTATTATGTAAAATTTAATCAGGAGGGTCTTTAAGAAAAGTATATATTGAATTCAAGGTGTAGGAACACAATATATTAGTTGTAGGAGTACAAAATAATAATAATAATGATAAAAATAACCCATTTACTCTAATATTTGTGAACACAATCTGACCCGTTTCCCAGAGCCATTTTGACATGTCAAGCTTCAGCAAGCAAATTGAGAAGTCTTCTAAACTCCATCAATAGCAGGAGTCAAGTCGGTCTTCACATCAATTTGGAGACAGGTGCTCCCTTTTTATTGGATCTTACATCACTGTACTCTGCATCACTTTTCTTAGGTGCACTCAGTTTTGCTCTCTTGTTCGACCTATCACCTCTAAAGCTGCAAATATGATAGGGGGATTTAGTTTCATGCAGGTAGCAGAAATTAGATAGCTGTTGAATGTCTAAAATTTGGAACAGTCATCCGTGTAGTAGAAATTTTGATGAATGTGCAATAGGTAGGTGAATCAGTTTCATGCAAAAGTATGATCAAATAGCTATTTAATTTCACCTATATGGATTTATGATCAATGTCTACTTTCATTACATATCTATTCAGTTTCATGTAGGTAGCAAAAATTATATGGAACGAACTAAGTAACTTTTACCAAATAAGACATTAGCGCCATAAAATATCATACCAGTTTCCCTTAAACCGCGATAATGACCAGCACCACCACTTCTCTAATCCCACCACCGAACCAAATTCTGAAACTCACTCTTAAGTCGTAACAAACTCACTTCCCGACGGCCATTACCAGTTTCCCAAACCCTTCCCATCCACCATTCTCTAATAATCGAATCTGACCCCCAACACTAATGAAATTCTCCCTCCCGTCATCCCTACAGCTCATTCACCTTCTCGCTCTACGATAAATGACACTACATATACTTTGTTTAAGGGTTTTGACTATCAGTTTATGAAGCTTGTTTCAAAATGATGTGACTAATTCTTGCACCTTAGTTGTTTTTCTCGTTAAAATGATTTTTTTAAACAAAGGAATGCAATCTCTACGGAATGTCCAAAAATCATACCTGTGTGTGAGTCTCTTCGATGCCTTCTTCAACCGTATTGATATATTTATGATCTCTTTTCAAAGCAATATGACAGATTTGATGAACCCTCACATCAGAAGAAACTTTTATAAGTTTTACTTGATTTGCAAAAAACAACAACACATAAAATTATATAACAATTTTAGCCTAATGTATCAACTGTGTTAAAAATGTGGGCTTATTATTCTAAAATCTAAATAACTGCAAACATAACTTGCATCTTAATATTCTGTTGGGGTGGCTTATGCAGGTGTAAAAGCAAAATTGTATCGTATTTCGTCATGAAATTGTTTCTTAAGTATCATAAAGAGCAACTCAAGTTTATTCATTTTCGCCACCAATTAACTACTATTGCATATGTTTAGAGTTAGAAAAACTTGAGATGCCCTTCATCAGACTATGCAAACAACCTCATAAAAATATTAAACTAAAAATTTGTTTTCACTCGAAGGCAGGCTGACCACTTCAGTTATTCATTTCTTGTTGTTTAGCCTATGTTATTCATCTCTTCTCTTATAAGTTGATCCAAATAAGCAGCCCAAAAGATATTCTTTGGATTTGCTTATTTTGTAAAACAACAGTTATACTTTGTAATCCATTTACAAAAGGTTTTAGATTAAATACAGATGCATAAAAACAATTCTATTTCATATCAAATTAGCAGGTCCGTACTCTATCAATTACCATCTATTTAACCCCAAAATAAGCAAATAAACGGCAACATTTTAAATTACACAAACACTCTTATAGGTTGTTTGTTTAAGCTTATGTATAGGCTTATGAGGTAATTGGACTCGGCTTATATATCATAAGGCAGTTTTTTGACTTATTTATAAGCTTATTCTCATGTTTATTGGGGTGTTTGTCATAGGTTATTTGGTTGGCTTATAATCTTGTTTGAGAGTTTGATAAGCTCATTAACTCATTATGGCCTGCTTTTGAGCTTATTGACTTGAGCTTAAGAACTATATAAGCTCGTACGTTCAAGTGGATAAACTCATAAGCGCACAAAAAACTGAGCGCGTCAAATTTTCAATAAGGTTATAAGCCCTTAAAATAAGTTAGACAAACACCTCCTAAACTCTAAAGTCATAATAAGCTAAAAACTCTAAAGTCAAACACCTCCTTTACTAAATCGTAACAGTTATAGTTGAGATAAATTTGGCATTAAGAACAAAAGTAACCTGGGCCTAAGAGCATGAAAGATATATCATGTTGCATTTTCTGGAAGCGTTTGTGATAACTTATATGGTCCACCCTTAGCAAGTTGCGTTTAGCTTGTTTGTTTCCTTCATGCGCGTGCCGATCAGCCTTCTTGATTACAGAAGTTCATCATATGTTTTTCCGACCTTTTCTTGAGCACCATTGTTGTTCGCTGAACTCTAAGAGTAGCTCTATCCAGACCATGGTCGGTTCTATTTGCGCGCCCATCACCTAATCATCATAATTTAATGCAACCAAATGAGTACCTTGAAGAAGTTGGTTCAGAAATGCGAAGAGAATAATTTTTAAAGCTATAATGTACCATGATCAAAGTCCAGAGAATGGGTGAACTACAAATCATCAGGGAGATACGTGGTTATTTTAAACTTTTTACCTGTAATAGTTGCATCAAAGTATCAAACATTCAAAACCGCTTATTTGGAAAATCAAAAGAAACATTTCAAATAAAGATAATCATCCTTATTTCAGTACCTTGGTAGGTTCAAAAAGTAGAGGAAATACCAATAGCTGTTGGTGGGTGAATCGGCAACCAACCCAAGCACTTTCAAGTTGCTGTAAACGATTAGGATATACTTTGACCGAAGCTCATTTATATTTGACCTATTACCCAACCTACCCATTTTTCTGTAAATTTTTTTAAAACCTCTAATTCTTTGTTTTAGCGTCATTCACCAAACTCAGCTTTATTAGCATACCACAACTATCAAACCTGTAATGACAGACAATTGCTGTCATTCCACCGTTAGTTTCACTTACTAAGAAACACGGCTTTTACCAAGCCAAGATAAACACATTCTATTAACCCAATGTACGAACCACATGAAAACGACAGCGCTTATCATGCCTTTTAATATATATAGAGGCTCGGATCTGCGAGTATGGAAGCTGTACCAGAGACCCGCCATGGCTGCAACCACGTTGTTAATACAAATATCGCCTAAAAACGTTATTTATATTTTAACGATCTTTGCTAAGTTTTGTTAATGACAAGATACAAACTTTAGCTTGTAATAAAACATCACTTTAGTTTCTAAGTCTTATATAACTAAGCCTTGCATTTCTATTTAAACATGAACTTGTTTTATATTGTTTAAATGAAAGCTTTAGAAATAATCATTCATGAATATATTTTATGTTTAACTTGACATGAATCAATGCATAGCTAAATTGATGTGACTTAGGTCTTTTATTAAGTGTTGTCACATCAAGTATTGAAGTCTTGCATGTGCTATGTGTTAGGATGAAGCTAGCCTTTAAAGGTTGATGTGACTTGACAAGCATTCATGTATATGTCATAATGTTTACTTGCACACTTA
>LBNU01028214.1:167640-186617 GCA_014162995.1 Artemisia annua | reverse complement strand
CTTGTGTGTTTGACATTCTTTGGCTTTACACTTGCATGAAGAACTCTTTATTGAGTCAACTGAATGCTAATGCTGATGTGACTTGACAATGCATTGTAGGTATTTACTTTGTGTGCAGTAAGAGTTGGTATCAGGCAGGACCTGCGGAACCCTGGAGTTCAACGGGCGTGAACCCTTATGAAGGTTCCGCCGAGGTTCCGCCAGAGCTGACATTTTATGCCGTATAATAGAAGTCAACTTGCAAGAAAATCTTATCACTTTGAGCCAAATAACCACATATCCTCTCAACTAACCAGAAACATTTTGACTTGTCGTGATATATCTTATGTAGCAAAAAGTCCACAAATCAATGAAGTAAGATAAAGTTCAACAAGAATTGCCAGACTTGTTAACTTCAGTCTAGTATAAGCTTTGGTAGTTTATACTTCATATGTATTTGTCAATGATCGGTTAGTATTTTAGGCCTCAAAACAATACATATGTAAGTCGGAGTTGTTGTACACCCTTGAAAAAGAACCATCGGGAGTGGTCTGTACCCTTGGTAAAGAACTCGCCATCTAGCCTCTGTGTCGGTCAAAAGGAATCTAGCGACGTTAGGTTGTCTACCTTAAACTAGAACCCGGTATTTAGCTTAGTACCGGATAAAGTGTAAGCGACGTGTGAAAGTTTTCTCCACCCGAGAAGAGTTGTTGATAGTGCTGTGAACTCTCGAGTTGGACACCGGGCGTGGACGGTAGGGCAAGGACAAGTGAGGTCCTTGTAGCCGAACCACGATAACAATCGTGTTGTGTTTGATCGTTCTATCTCTTCTTACATGCTTTACACTATATATTGTGTTGTGATTATATATTATCTTTGAGTTGGTCAAAGTATTTCCATTCATATAATAAAGCAAAACGTCAAGTATATCTTTTATTAAAACGGGTAATTTGTAAAAGATAATTAACGTAAAAAGCGGTAAACTATTCAACCCCCCTTCTAGTTTTCCACACACGTGAATGTGACTGCCGTGCCAAGATACGGGATTTGATAAAGCACGCTTACCAAAGACATGAATGCAGAAAACTATCGTCATCGCCTCGACTCTATAGATTATTCGAGCACATACATTATCTAGAGCATGTTAGTTTTTCCAGGCGTGGGGTTACCAACATCAAATGTGCCTCAAAGTTTCTTACAAATAGTATTGCCTAAATGTAATAAATCTACAGTGGGCTGTGAGTTTCAAAATGAGGCTTAGATCTGCAATGCCTTGAGGCACTTTACGCAGCCACCATGGCTGCAACCACACAATAGTGCTGGTTACTCTACCAAGATACGGGAATGCGTACGCCAAACTCATAAAATAGTTCACACACAGAAAGGTCATCATTGCCTCTCGCAATCAATGGTGGATTGTCAACCTCTCGGCAACACCCAACTTTCTTCTAAAATCAATGTTATTGTCAAAGCGGTACCCAAAACCTGTCATGGCTGCAACCACATGGTTACCATGCCAAGATAGCCGGTTTGGCAAACAACGCTTTAAAAAAAAGGTGTCAAATAACAGAACACCACGTCGTTTTAAGCGACCTTTAGAATATAGGATGCCAATGCCAAAAGCTATAGATCAGATATGCGCTTAGCTCAACAACATATCCAGTGGCTTATAATTTGCAAGCCAAGATATGTGGGTAGAAACATAGCCTCCAAAACCATGGGTGCACAAACCAAATACACTCATGAGCAACAACCATGAGTTAGTGAAAAGTGAGGCTCAGATCTGCCTTTCCTTGGGTGACTTGACACACCCGCAATGGCTGCATCCACGTAACGTTCGTGGTTACCCTGCCAAGATACGGGAATGTGTCAGCCACACTCATGGAAGAGTTCATTTGCAGAAACATCCATCATCGCCCTGGAAACGTAATGTTAATGAGACGCCCAAAGCCTGATGCTTCAGGCATGATCATGCATAATCAATTTTAATCATATATCATAAATATAAAGAAGAACCAACTTGAAAAACTCATCAATTTTAAGCAAGCTCAGATCAGTGACAATTCAAGCGGTACCCGTAAAACGCCATGGCTGCAACCATATGGTCACCCCGCCAAGGTACGTTTTTCGGCAAATTACACTTACCAGGACAAACAAAGCTTAGGTAACCATGTTTGCACACATATGTGGTGCGAACGAAAACAGCTAAGCCTAGGTCACCATGGTTGCAAACACAAATGCGGAATGTGTTGCCGTCCTATGGCTGCAAATAAAATACACACAGTATCATCTTCACAGGATTTCAATAAATTATATCAATATACTACCAACCATGCATGCTAACCCTAATGAAATTTAATTTATGGGAAAAAGTGTGTATGTAAATCTCTAACATAAGCCAAAATTAATTATTCACATATAACTAACATCAATCAAATAATCCATCCTTTACATAAAAAAATTTAACCAATCCATATACATAAAGCTGGAAAAAAAACCCCCTAAAATTAACAAAGAACCTAAATCAAAACATAACCCTAATTTTAGTTATACCCATTATCAAAAGTTATACCCATCATCAAAAGTTAAACCTAACATCAGAAATTAACTAAACCTAACATCAGAAATTAACTAACACTAAAAAAATAGGGGGAAAACACAATAAGAAATTCAGACATAGAATAGATGATTTCACAGGACGTTGCAAACCTTTTTTTATCAGAAAATGATGAATCAACCTAACTTTTAGATGATACCAGGTTTATACCCACGACAACAACCAAAAACTACAATTCATTTACCCAGCTAAAAAAAAAAAAAAAAAAAAAAAAAAAAAGGAACTGCATAAAAGGGCATCAAAAATTCACACCTACAATAGACGATCTGAAAGAAACACAAAGGCTTTTTTTTAGATCTAACCACAGGGGAGATGTTATAAACCAACTGACCTAAAAAAAATGTGGTTAGGAATGTTTCGGTAACTGTTGGAGGAACAAATGGCTCATCCAAGACCATAAAAGGAATAAAATATTTGCTCTACTGTTCAATCGACAGTAACCCTCCTCACAGAACACTGTNTACAATAGACGATCTGAAAGAAACACAAAGGCTTTTTTTTAGATCTAACCACAGGGGAGATGTTATAAACCAACTGACCTAAAAAAAATGTGGTTAGGAATGTTTCGGTAACTGTTGGAGGAACAAATGGCTCATCCAAGACCATAAAAGGAATAAAATATTTGCTCTACTGTTCAATCGACAGTAACCCTCCTCACAGAACACTGTAGATCCCCGAATGTTAGCCGGGTCGGAGTCAGTCGCCGGTGCATTCTTCATCAGAGCTGGATCACAAAAAGATAAAGAGTGTGTGAGTGAGTGTGAACAGTTCGGGTCATAAGATAAGATACCAAATTCCCTTTGGTTCTTTTATGGAGCGGGTTGGCAAAACAAAATGGGGGAGCACCCCCGGTCTTTAGTATATTGATATAATTGATATAATAATTTGGGAAAGTATTTAAAGGGTAGGTTGATATCATTGGCTATTGGATACATCAAAGCCCACCGGCTTATCGGCTATTGGCCCACGTATTGATTAGGATTGTAGCCATGTGGAATTGTGGAAATTTGTTGGTAAAAACCCAACAATTTTAGCTGCTATACCTTTGCTTTCAACACTTTTACACCGCCACCCACACTACTACTTTCCAAGTAGTAACGAAAAGGTTGGCTGAGTTTTCTTTTATAAGTAACTAGTTATAATGCCCGCGCACGCGCGGGGTTTTTTTTAAATTTTTTGAATCATATATTTTTATTTGTTAAAAAACAAATAATTTAATCTTTGTTTTGTTTGATTTATGATGTTTAATTATAGTTTTTTATTATTAAAGATAATTATTTAAAAATTTTAATCCTATTGTTAATTGCATCTTATCTATATTTTTTGTATTTATCTTCTACTTGTGTTATGGATAAATATAAAATATTATCTAATAAGAAAATAATCTTTTTTCTAAATAATATTATTACTAAATAAGGTATGGTTTAGTTTTTTTGAAATGGAAAAGTCCCCACTTGGGGTTTTGTTTTATTATATAAAAGATTTAGTTGAAATAAACATGTCCTTTTCTTTCCTCTAAATTTATTATTTACGAATAAAAACATACTATTTCAGAAAACTGCGTGTGTTACGATCAATAAATTTTTGTTTTGACTTCTAAAAAGTTTTTGATAAAGATATTTAAAGGTTAACATTTGTTTCTGATAACCATGATTTCAGACTTTCAGCCGACTAATTCATGACTTTTAAACTTAACGCGACATAGATTCAATCCAGGTAAAGCTCTTATCTACAGAAGGTTGACGTGACAACTTTAGAATTGTTTGCATCTAATAAGAACTAAAGAAAGAACCTCAGAACTATATAAAGTTAATTAATTGTCGAAAAAGACTTGTGACTAACATATAGATGCAACCTAATATTTTCTTATTAGATCTCAAACTCTGTTAAAAAAAAAAAAAAAAAAAAAAAAAAAAACTTCTCAAACTTAACCTAATATGTAATAACATTACTTATTTTAGTTTTGAACATTTTACATTAAGTCAACTTTTAATACCTTCACAAATATGATATACATAAACGATACGCATATAGCGGCGACAATATATAGTGACGTCAATTTGCATGTACAAATTCTTTTATGCACATATTAGCGTGAAGTAAGTGAGAGTAAATAAAGTTAGTGGATCAAATTGTAATTAAGTATTTAAATATTTTATAAGTAATTAAGAGTATTTTAGTTTAACAACAATACTTGTTGTAAGTTTTTAAGTTCTGAGCAAATATGTTTTCTTTTTACATGTTGTATAGGCTACTATTACTATTATTGAATTAGGAGTGTGTAACTGAATATTTTGTTCGTTACAGAACTAAAGAGTACAAATTTAATTGTCATTTTCTATCTTAATTTGTTTAATAAGGTTATATTTTATTTGAGCATTAATTTAAATTGACAATATATAAGTAGTAAATATTGAGCTAGTGGGTCACATGATGTTGGTTGTGGTTTTGTTTTTGTATACAATCTTCACAACGACTTGCTCCACCCAGGGTGTACGCGGCAAAGGTTGTTTGACTTATGCTTAGTCAACCATATCTATCTGTATTAACTTTTGAGTTATAAAATAGTTTGAATTTTTTACAAGTCAAATTTCATCTTTTGTCAAAAGAGTGTAACATTATTGTTTATATTATTTCAAGCTTTTTAGCTTGATCGATTAGCTAGTGTTTGAACGTAATCTACTTTATTAATAATTTGATTCTTGTTTACAAATTTTGTTTTTATTACATCTCTTTCCAGAGTTTTTCTAAAAGCTTTTTTTTAGAAAAAAGAAAATGCTAAGATCACCTTAAAAAAATAAGTTATAAGGTTATTTATTTATTTATTTATTTATTTATTATTATTATTATTATTATTATTATTATTATTATTATTATTATTATTATTATTATTATTATTAATAGAACTGGTATTGGTGTGAGCTAAAGCCTCAAGTCACTTCACTAAAAGACTTAGACCAAGTTTAATGGAGCAAAATGCAACGTGTTGTCCCCTTATTTCTTAACCTTCACGGCGCGCGTCTTCTAAATGTTAGAATTTAATAACCATGACTATCATATTATTAAGCATATCAAGTAGTCACATAGTGCGAAAGCTAAGGATCTAGTATAACACATAATTATTAACTAAAACATAAATAGGAACGTACCGTATGCAATTCTTGATTCTTGAACAATTGGAGAACAATAGATCTACGATAAACCCCTTACCGTTTTGTTTATCGATCTCTCGATAATACCTATAGTGAGTTATTACCTCGTTCTTCTACACAAATTAAACCGTATTAAGGTTATGCAAGTAACAACACAAGAATTTGTTTTTAGCAAAACAAAAATCGAAACCCTAATAAATTAGAGGTGTTCGACCGATTTTAGAAGCAATAGAGGAGAAGAAAAAGTTAAGGATAATTGTGTGTGTAAATAGTACCAAAACAATGACCCTATGTGTTTGTTTATATAGTGATTAGGAAACTTGGAGCAAAAGCTAGAGTTTGGGTTACCCCAACCCTATGGCCGGTCGATCTAGAGCCCAAGGGGGTCTCTAGATCCTTCTCTTGGTTTCCTAATTACACACAAATACTTCTTTCCTTATTTGCGTCTAACGGTCGTTAGTCATTTAACGGTAAATACTAACGGTTGTTAAGTTATTGTGTCTAATAATAAATATATAAATACATTTATTGTTTTTCCTTAATACTCATTTGTAATGTGTGCAATCCCGATGTCCCGGGTTCGATACTAGACATTTAAAGTGTTAATATTTATCCACATTTTAACACTAAAAACGTCACCCACCACCAACGTGTTGTTCCTCTCCATTTTGTAAGAACTCGGTCATGCCCGAGAACGAGCTCTGAATTTAGTATGGTGAAGAGATAACATCAATTGTGTGTGACTGTGTATGTGAGTATATTGTGAGGCATATTTGTGTTTAAGTTGAAAAGTTGATAGTCGTATTACACCTGTTTACGGTGATGCTGGTGTCAAGTGAAAATGTGATGCGACGCTAAGTTTATAATACCGACATTAGTCAATACTACACTTGGCCTTTTAAGAAACCTTAAGTCATTGTCCAATGTGCCTCCCAAAATAAAAAAATAAAAGGGATAATTTCATATTTACCCAACTTTAATATCAAAATTTCATATTTACCCAAAACATAAGTTTTTAGTGCATAATAAGTACAATGCATTTTAAGCATGTGTTAAGTAAATATGAAATTATGATGTTTAAGTTGGGTATATATAAAATTGCCCCGATATAAAAAATGAAAAATTTCTCCCAATGTGCCTCCCAAAAACTTCTCTCCTAACAAAAGTCTTTCTTCTACATATTATTTGAGGTGCGTTTACAAAACATTTTTAATTATAGTCAATATTTATATTTGTTTGAAATAGACTACTTTAGTAATTTAAACACCATAGAAAAGGGTCGGGGGTTATGAAAAGACCTTAAGTATTTTGTATTTTTTTCTTCAAATATGTTAATTACTATGCTTGATTATAATACCGAATAATCCATAGTTTTGAAAATTTTGAATTACACATTGTCAAAGTTAGAAGTTAAGATTTTTTTAGCCGTAGTTTGAGTCTCTTTTGACATCTAATTCACGGGAATTAAGTTCACCATCACTCAAGCTTAAACAAATAGAACCTTTCTTTTCAAGGAGGTTGGCTTGCTAGTTTAGAATATTTAAGCTTATACTAGACACTTACTTCTTTACTACCTTAGAAATTATAGCCGTATTAAGATTGCAACAATGTCAAATAATCCGTTTATTTGCTCAGTTTTGTAACCCAAATAAACATTCACTCGTTACATACATCAAAGGACTACAATTTAGTATATATATGACCACTTAATAGAAATTGTAAGCTGAACGATTAAAATGAATGTTTAATTATGTAATTGACAAATACATTATACATATATACAATTGTGGAAGTCACCACGTCTTTAGAGCGAAAAGAAAATATTACAAGATACACCTTCAAAATATGCGACGAGTTACATAAATTATCTTGTATCTTTAGCTATTTACGATCTTTTTATCTAACAAAATATCTAATGATTTTATCAAACATAATAATAATAATAATAATAATAATAATAATAATAATAATAATAAAAATCTGTTGATAAGGTCTGTAAATCATGAACAAAATAAAAGATTGCAATGTTTTTGACTTACCTACTATTTTATAGAAAATGTTGAGCTTCAGTATACGTTTTTTGTCTAAAAAAAAAAAAAAAAAAGGAAAAAAAAAAAAAAAAAAAAAACAAAAAAACACTCAACCTATCTAATAACTGTAAAAACTACATTAAACTTTAACAATTACAACTTTTTCAAATAACAAACTTTATTTATCAGTCATCTAATAAATATTAAGCAATTTTCTTATACAAAATGTTTCAATGAAAAAGCCTTCAAATGTCAAATAAGATGATGCAAATATGTAATGTTTTTGTATTGCGTACGAGTATGGAAAAAAGTTATTAAAAATATAAAATAAACTTTTTATTTTCCTGGTGATTAGTCAAAATTTAGTAATTTTGTTGTAAAAAGATATATCAATAAAAAAACTCTCAATTTCTAGTAAAATAAGTCTGATATCGCAATGTTTTTAACTTACATTAAATACTACATTTGTGTATACTAGACGAGTACCCGTGCATAGCAACGGAATTCCTAGCGGCAGATAATTATAATTGCGATATTGTGGTAAGTGTTCGTGCAACGTTCAAACATAAAACGTGAAAATATCAAAATGTAATTGCAAAATGTTATAACATGCGATAACTCAAATCAAACAATAATTCTTAACATGTATCAAAGAACATATATATAACAACCGCTCATTTGCCAAACAACCACCAAAAATTAAAATGTCATTGCTTACCACCACCGCCCTAAAAAGCTCCATACTATCTGTACCAAACACAGCCTAACTAAAGAAACAACCTTGCAGTGAAGTTTCATAACTGGTTTTTCTCATAACAGGGTTGAACATGTTTTAAAATGCTAAATTAACCATTCTTTCATATACAAAAATTATAAATTCAGGAAACTTGCATTTACAATAGTTCATCAAAGCAACGAATTTTCTTTTCAAACAAATTTCAAATCAAGTGGTAGAGATTCAGGTCTGCCATTTATAAACTAATTGTCCCTACTAACTACCAGTATTTTTTTTTTTTTTTTTACACAAATGACATTTCTTAGAACCATTTAAACTTTTACTAACCAACTCACACAAAACTGTATACATTAATTAATTCTCTAAAATACAATTACAGTATACTTTTTAATGAGAAGTAGTAGGCAATTGGGGAGAACAAACGTTTTTTTTTTTTTTTTTTTTTTTTTTTTTTTTTTTTTTTTAGGCAATAGAGAACATGACAACTTTCAATAGAGAGATAACTATCACAAACTGATTTTTTGAAAGTACATGATTTGGAAAGTTACCATGTCAACTTCACAATTCTATATTTATAATGTTTCATTCTTTTAATTCTTCAATTCTTTAACGGCACAAATCATGACTATATATATACACGATTCATTGTTTTTAAATTCAGAAGTTGCCATTTATAAATTAAGTTTCAAAAATCTTGAATTTTAAGAATTGGGGTTAGACCCCTTAAATAGGCGAGTACCCATGCATAGCGACGGAGGTTCCTAGCGGCAAACAATTAACGATATGCGATATTGTGGTAAGTGTTCGTATAACGTTCGAAATAGAATGTCAAAAAATCAAAATGTAATTGCAAACGGTTGTAACATGCGATAATTCAACTCTAACAAAAATTGTTAACATGTATCAAACAACATATAACAATATTTAGTGAGACTGAAAAATAAAACATTATATCAATTATGAGATACTACGTGATATCCCTCTAGCCAAAGCAAAATAAAGCTAGCCATGCGAGAAAATAGAGTCGGGCAAATAGACACCCACATTAGTCTTCTTTTCTTTTCACAAATCATATCTTTATACGATTATTATTTTATTTTCACGAATGGCAGTATTCTCAAAATATTAAATGAATAATTTAAGTAATTTCTAGTAATGCTAAAGTCAACTATTAAAATTAGCTTCAAACCGTGTTTCATTTTTTCATATAATTCAATTCCTGTGTTTAATATGTTTCCTATAAAAGTTTTCAACTTTTTAATAATTTCAAGAATTAGGTTCAGACTGTGTTTCAGTTTTCGAATAATCCAATTGAAATGGCCAACAAGATTGACCAGTTCTCATAATCGATGAAAGTGGCGTACAACTTTTACTCCTTCATGGAGAATCACCTTTCAAAATATATATGGGGTTATGTATTCCGTATGATATACATTAAAAAGAGTTAATACATTAGCCGTAGATGTTTCCCGTATAGAAAGAATTATTTCCTATGATAATTGTAGTCAACTCTTATATGTATGTATACACGAGTGAATATGTAGCAAATAATTGTTTCCTATAATATTTGTAGTCAACTCTTAGTTGGAGAATTGTTTCCTATTTTCAATCTTGTGAATGTGAATGTGTAGTAAACATCAATGTTGGAATGTATGAAAGCGTAGTAAAGAAGTTGCTTATATATATTTTTTAACGTTTTTACATTTCTTCAAACTCTGAGCCCCCGCACTACCGTCAACACCATTACTATTGAGGAGGGGCGGCTAAACCATTACGGGATGCCTAACGCGAAATTTCAAAACAATTCCTTACATATTAAAACCGTTTGCCGGAACTTTCATTTATGTAAACTTTAGCTTTTTGTCTTTTTTTACATGTGATGTCTGATCGGTGTGATCGACTATTCACATATAGAAGACAGTCAAAAGATTGGAGCCTCAATAAACCGAGGCCTGGCGTCTTAGCTTTAGTAGCCTTGCCTTAAGCTACCCCTGCCAGCCTTGGCTTGAGCCACCCCTACATTGAGCCTCGTCTACCATTTAGGCATCCACCACTATTAATAAGTTTACACCTCAAAGTACTTAGATGGCCTCCTGTTATCACTTAACGTCATCATTTCTCACTCTCAAGAACCAAGGCTCATAACCCATACCCATTATCACATTATCAATTAAAACATGCTATAGAAGTTGTAGATTACAGCCTTTAAAACACCTATGAAACATCAAACATTTAATATATTTAGAACTGCAAAAGAACTTGAGCAACCAATCTAACATTTTAATTATGCTAGAAACCAACATTCTCGGCTTCCGATGACAAAAAAATCTAAGGAGTCATCCTAGAATCAAGTATACAGTTGCATCAACACACCTAAATATTCTCATAAGGCAACATGCCTTAAGAGATTTACATATTTTGATTATTAAGCTTCTTAATGTAACTTTGCCTTTTTACAAACTGAAAAATAAAAATAAAATATTTTTAGGAGGGACAAACTTCTACACTTTGATGAGCTTCTTTGACCCTTTTGTCATATTCATCTTCATCATCCTCGGCTTCAGCTTGTGCTTCGTTCTCACCCTCTTCTTTGTAAGCAAAAAATCTCAAAACTTGGTAAGTCATATAGATCTATGAAAAAAGTTAAAGAAAACAAATTATACATGATGATGTATAAAAACAAATACACAAACAAATTTACATAACAAACTGATAACAATATTTACAACGAATCTAAAATATGAACCATACAATTACAATAGAAGCGGCAGATTCCGGCGTGCCCAGAAGCGGCAGATTCCGGCATACACATAGAAATACAAAAAACTTGTTTGTGACATAGATCACGCGGCGGGGATTTGGTGGTTGTTGGTCTCGGCCGTGGTGGGTCTCGGTGGGGAGGGGAGTTTCGATGGTGTTGTGAGTGATGGTGGTGGCGGTGTCTATGGCGGTGGTGGCGGTCGAAGTGAGAGCCTTTGGGAGTGTGTGTGTGTGCGCGCTATAAAGAGAGAAAGGAAGAGAATGAGGGTTTGTGTGAGCTTATATGTGCAACCTTATATGTGGTGTGACTTGTGAGGCAGTTTCAACTTGCATTTTAATGTACCGATTTGCATTTTAATGTCCAGCCCATCATTGCCATATATAAGAGGCATTCCTTTAATTCTCTTTAGTTTTAATGTCCAGCCTATCTTCACTAATTCCATCAATTAATTCCCTTTAGTTTTGACATTCCATATTCACATAAGGGCATTTTCGGCATTGACCAAAAATTCAGTTTTTCACTTTTCACCTTTGACCATTTTTACATTATAGATAGTATAGATAAAGTTGTCTTCACTTTTGTACTATTTTTTCCCCTTAAATCTCTGCTATATATTAAGTTAAAATGATTTTGCTTAAAATTACAAACTTTATAGATGAGTAATGTTCAACTCGCATTTTTTTTAAACTTAAATTTCAATCTCTTATTCACTTTCCTACATGAAAATTCAAAGAGTTAGTTATTTAAAAAACCAAACATTCCTCACATACCAAGGGACTCATCCCCACCATCCATCTAAAAAGAAATCAATGGTTGAGATTAAAAGCATTTAATATTTCACTCATTTTTTATAATTTAATTATCTCTTAAACCGTTAATCGTTAAGCGAAAATAATTATACCATCGCGATGAGCATTTAATTATCTTTCTATAGATATGCATTGTGATATACTTTCGACAAAAAAAATTTTTTCGTTTTTTTCACGTTTTTTTTCGTGGCCGAAAAATATCATATGTGATATATCATATATGATATTACATATCATATATGATATATCATATATGATATTGCATATCATATATGATATGTAATATCATATATGATATATCATATGTGATTTTTTCGGCCACGAAAAAAAACGTGAAAAAAACGAAAAAATTTTTTTTGTCGAAAGTATATCACAATGCATATCTATAGAAAGATAATTAAATGCTCGTCGTAACGGTATATTTTTTTCGCTTAACGATTAACGGTTTGAAAGATATTAATATTTGAAAAATTGGATGAAAGTGGGTTTTTTAAATTGTTGGGATTAATCTCATCCATTAGATCAAATAAAGATGAAGGGAAGATGAATGGTGGAGATTAGTCCCTTGGTATGTAAAAAATATTTGGTCCTCAAATGATCTTATATCAAATTCAAATAATATTTTCTTTTAGTTGGCTTAACAACTTTTTTTTTAATGTAGCATCTAAAAGAAGAGTTTTTTTAATCCAAACTTATTAACTTCTAAACACTCATCGAAAAACTCTACTATATAAGAAACAATATTCAAAACTGATGTAATGTTTCATTTTTAATTCACTAAATGTTATCACACGTATTTTTGGTACATTTTAAGAATTGTTCTTTGAGTTGAATTATCGCATGTTACATCTTTTTTCAGTTACATTTGATTATTTTACGTTTTATGTATACACATTACATGAAACACTTAACCACAATATCACAACAATAACCATTTGCTGATACAAAAGCCCATTGTTATATACGGCTAGTCGCCTATTTATACTAATAAATAGTGATTTTTGATATTGATATTTAAATATAAAGTGTGATCACTTAAATACATTTTAGTTATGATAGGACCAATTTTAACACAACAACAACATACCCAATCTCACCGGAAAAGGTATAGGGGAGGTAGAATATAGACAAATCCTAACCTTACCCCAGGATAAACCCGAGAGTAAGGAGACTGCTTCCAGGAAGACCTCCAGCAAGTGTGTGCAGTGAGAGTGCTCACATATATGTGTATGTGTGAAAGAGATCAATAACAAGTATAAACAGACAAAACTAAAAAAGATAAAAACAAGCATACAAGTATACATAGCAGATAAGCAGAAAACCATCAAAAGAACATTAAAAAGCAAACATCGCAAGAAACCCAGAAAAAAGAAAGAAAAAAAAAATACATAACAGATAGGCAGAAAACCAAGACATAAACAAAAATAAACAAACGCCGCAAGAACCCCATAAAAAAAAGTTAAAGCGCAAAAGAGACAGGGGGCATGAGCAAAGCATACATGAACAAAAGCACAAAGAAATTAAAAAGCAAAGAAAGGGGGGCGAAAGGCAAACAAGACCAAGGCCAAAGAAAGCAGAGCTACGCTATGAGGCCTAAAGCAAAGGCAAAGCTAAAGAAAAAAAGAGGCCACTAAACGCCTAGAGCATAAAAGGAATTAGCTTAGGGGCCCAAAATCTAAAACTCAAGGGGCAAGACTACAAAGAGACTCATATAATGCCTAAACGCAACAACAAGCACGAACCCTCGAGCAACCTAGCTAAAAAACTACTCGCAAGTTTTAAATCTATCTCTTAACGCATTCCTATCTGAGGTCATTTCCTTGGATAAGAGAAGCTCCTTCATGCCTTCCTTAAGTCTATCCTTCCACCAAGTTTAGGTCTACCTCTCCTTCTCAAACCGTCGAGTATTGGCGTTTCTACTCTCCTTACTGTTGCTAATTGTGGTCTCCTCCTGACATGACCAAACCACCTCAATCTTCTTTCTCTCATCTTTGAGATAATAGATTTGACTTCAAGTACTGATCTGAAAACTCCGTCTAGAATCATGTCAGACATGGTTTTGACACAGGTCTACCTTAGCAGGTCTAATTTCCACCCTATAAAATTTTCCATTTAGCTTAAAGGGTACTTTCTTATCGCCAATGTTTTAAAACCCGTTTTTTCAATCGACCCGACCAAGCCACCGGTTCAACCGCCGGGTCGAACCGGTTTTATGAAGAAGAAGAAAACCAAAAAAAATTAATCAGATGAATGTGATCAATAGTCCAAATGTGCAATGGTGCTTTGTCTTTAAGTTCCATACCTACAATATTAAAACAAAAATTTGCAACAAAACAATCAAATAATTATTTTTAACAGGCTATATATACTTCAAAGTTCAAACATCAGATTATATTTTATCTCTAATTACTTTTTGTTTACCAAAATCTAACTAACATCAAACAACATCATTTTCACTATACAATTAAACATAAAACTATGTTTCTACATACGTACACAACTATATACGACTATATGATTAGTCAAATACAAATTATTACTCCATAAATAAGTAAAAACCATTTAATGCACCAAAATTAATGGAAAGTAAATAGAAGAAACAAAATCAAACTTACCTCATACGGATTGATAGATTTTGATAGTTTTGTGGGGAAAAAAAAAGAAGAGTTTGAGAAGCAAAATGAAAAGGTGTGGTGGGGAAATGAAAGGTAATGGGTGGTGGACTGGTGGGTGATGTGATGTTACTTTTTTAGTTTATGGGAAAGACAAACTCACAAAAGTAGTTTTTGTTATTTAAAATGGAAATAAGACAGAAGACTTTGACCCAGCCGGGTTTATAAAACCGGTTCGACCCGGGTCTTAAGAAACCCGCCGGTTTAATCCGGTTCCAAAACTGCCAAAAACCCGTTTACATCCGGTCCGGTCTCTCAACCGGTTGAACCGGCCGGGTCGACCCGGGTTTTAAAACATTGCTTATCGCAGTGTACCTTCGACGCCGCACTCCATTTTGCGCAGCCTCTTCTAATACGGTTGGTTACTTCGTCGTCTATCCTCCCTAATTTGTGTATCAATGAACCAAAATATTTAAAAGACTCTTTCGGTTGAAGGATCTTGTTGACGATAAGAACTTCCGCTTCTTCGTTGTGACCAATCTCGATACTACATAAATCACATATCAGGTATTCAGTCTTCTCTCTACTTACTCGAAGGCCATTGTCTTCTAGGGCCTCCATCCAATGCCCAAATCTGTTGTTTAATCCTTCCGCAGATTCTGCCACCAACATAATATTATCAGCAAATATCATGCCCCAAGGGATGCATTCTTGAATCCCTCGTGATAGCTCATCAAAAATCAAGGCGAATATTTTTTTGGGTAAAGGGCCTCCACCCGGTAAAATATATTACTCAAAAAAAAAAATGTACAAAGGAATGTGGCTGAAATACCACATTAACCTCAAGCAACTGCCTGAACAACCATTAAATCATTCATGACAGGCCATAAATGATCCAACTAGCTACATACAACTAGAAGACCAAAGCAAAACCAAACATAAACTAAGACACATCAACCTATCCAAGTCTAAATTCATGCATGGCAACAGCCTTTAAATGGGCTGCAGATAGACTACAATCATCAAAGTAATCATCATCATAATCATTGTAGTCACATGTACCATCTTTCCATTGTTCCAAAAGACTCCTCTCGTTCCCTCCATTACCGAAATAATTAGTCTCGTTAGGATATTCCAAAACTTCATCGTCATCGCTATCAACAATCTCTCCCACCTTAGAAAATGGGTTAACCCTCTTAGTAGAAGAAGTAGACGGAGAATCCTTACTATTACCCGGATAATCAACCTTTTTAATAGGATTACCATCATCATCCACAAGAGTAGCTTTCCCATCAATAAGTAGCTTTTCCAGTTCCCCAATTTTCTCAACCATAGGGGTAGGGCCCACCTCGATAGCTTCCATTGAATCACTTACAAGCGATTCATGCAATGTATTACTAATCTGTAGAGACTCATTCCTCTTTGCTTCCATTGTGCAACCAACATCAACATCCTTATTCACTTCCTTAGTAGGAATACCAAGAACATCCTCATCCTCCAATGACTCCAAGATACCAAAAGAGTTAGAAGACTGTGGGTCCTTACTAGATTTAACATTTGAAGTAGCAGCCTGCTGAACATCCTTAGGATCTGAATCTTTATTGGTACCAACCTGATTAGAGGTTGTCGTGACTTTAGGTCTCCAAAAATTAGCCTTAGGCTTGGAGAGTTTAACCCCTCCAATTGGCTTAGGTTGAGACGTAGAAACCACACTCTTACCTTTATTCTTACGGTTCCTTACCTCTGTGAACCCCTCATCGTTATTAACCACCTGATTCAATGCATTACTCACCCCATTAGAAACCTTATGAACCACTTCTTTCACTTGTTTTGGACACTCACTAAGTGTGTGACCAAATATCTTACAAACGCTGCAATGAGGAGGTGTCCATTCATATTCGACATGAATGATTTCCGTCGAATAACCACTATCATCATCCAATGGAATAGCCATACTAACTTCCTTTTTCAATTATGAATTTGAACACACTTCAACCAACACACGAGCATAACTAATCCGACCCCACGAGTCAACACACATAGAAGATGTAAATGAATCCAACATAACCGGTTTTCCCACTTGAGTAGCAATCAAGCTTAAACCAACCTCCGAATAAGCAACTATAGGCACATTATGTAATTTAACCCAAACAGGAATCGTAGTTACCTCATTCTTGGTTAAAGGAACATTAAGAGACCATTTCCCTGGTTAAGAAAAAAAAGCTAACACTTAGATATTGACATATTCGGGTATAACCACAAAAAATTTACTATGATAAACAAAGTGATGAATACCATACATGATCAATAAATAAAAATATACGTAATTTTGATTTTTTTTTTCTTCAAAAAATATGCGACTAAATGAAAGAGGTATGTCGCAACGAAGTGTGAAGCTACTATACTTGTTTTTAACAATATATATGAACTGAATAGTTAAAAAATATAACAACCCACATTAGAATTATGAGAGGTCAAATTAATTAGGACTTATTCTTTGGTGAGAATAAAGAGTGGAAACTTTGCAAAAGTCTCCCTTTGAAAACATGAAAGAATACAGAAAATCTTCATTCTATATTTACACTTTCAAGTTTCAACAACCCCCTTTGTCCCTATTCAAGAAAATCTTCGGTCTTATTTGGTTAATCCACCATCTTGACCTAGCTAGTTGCATTTTTATTTGTATCATCTTAAGTGGTTACCAAGCTCAAACACGTGAATGGACCTATAAATTTGTGTAAAAGTATGTAACTTAATGTTGAACATTTAAAATACGGGAAATTTAGAAGAAAGGTCAAATTTGAGAATTTATTTATTTACCTTGTTAATCTTCAGGTAGTTTAAAGTGTCCGTACATCGACTTTGTCAAGTAAACTAATTATTTCTCATTGTTTAAACTTAAAAGATGATTGATAGGATAACAGAATTTTACGCTTTCTAAATATAATGTTTCCCCCATCTTTACGATAAAATCAAAATAATAAGTTGACATTTTAACATTAAACTAAAAAAATTGGTGAATGAAGGAATGCCAAATGTTACACACGTAGTTCTTGGTCTATTTCAAACGTGTGACGTGCTTCTTTTGAATATTTTTTTTTTAGCTTTTTTAGGTGGTTTTTATTTATTTATTCACTTTTTCGTATCTTTTTCCGGTATTTAATAAACTTGTTTCATTATAAATACTAATAATTAATACACAGTTTAAACCACACATATTGAATATTCATTTGCTAGCTCAAGTGGTCGGGGATACACTAATTTAATTAAAATAGTTAGCATTATATTAATTTTATATTTTCATTTGCATCATTCATAGAGACTTTTGGACGATTTGTTAGGCTGAAAAAAAATAAAAAGGTACAGTAATATTTGGACTAACATTGTGTATATACACATCAATTTCCAATCAATGTTTATCCATAAATTTGGCACAATGATTTGGCTTCTTGTGGTATATACCTTCGGCGGACTCATGAACAGAAGTTAAAAATTAAAGACCGGGTTCATTTGTATGATAATTAGATGAAAATCGTAACTTAAATATTAAAGACCGGTTTTTAGAAAAATCGGTAAATTTGACATAATTTTACATTACGCCAAAAAATAAAAATAAAAAAATCTATATGATTCCGTGCACCTCCAGGAACCCCCTTCGGTCCGCCCCTGTATACCTTAATACGCAAAATAAACTGTAGTATAACATATGATTACATGAATACTTTATTTTATTAGTAAGAATAATTCCTGAAAGTCATGTACAAAATTAGACGCTATCCAATTGAAATGCGACATTACATGTGAGACTTTGTCTTGATACCAAGCATTTTCTTTTTATACCAGTAGCAAAATTAGAAATCGTATGCATTATATACTCCATATTAATATTAGATGTTTGTTTATATTTAGCAATGTTACAGAATACATATACTAATCTCAATGATATCAGGGTGGTGGCAACGTTGCCTAATGATGCCTAAAGTTTATTTCCAATTGACCAATGAGAATTATTCTAGTAATTTTTTGCCTAATGATGCCTAAACATGATTTTTTAGTGGCAATGTGATGCTTAAACTATTTATTTAATTCATAATTATATTTAAACCATTTAATTAAAAACATAAAATTCCATTAATAATAAAAAGTAAACATTACATAATACGTAGTGGAATAAAAACAAAACAATTTCTAAAAAGGGCAAGGCCATCCATATTTTGCAGCGACTTCACGTTTTTTGGCTATCATAACATCGCGCATTGGTGCAGGTAAGTTATCATGGGG
>LBNU01028214.1:147886-167457 GCA_014162995.1 Artemisia annua | reverse complement strand
TTCGTTGAAGATTCATAGGCTCGAAAAATAATTTTTCTTCAACCCCTGTAGTTGTGCCGACATCAATTTTTCTGACAACTCTTCCTTTTCATGTTTTTCTCAACAGTTTGCTTCCATTTGTTGTGCTTTTTGCCGCAAATTCGTAACGAATCATGCTCTTATTGTCGACTGCGATGAGGCCTTTTTCTTTTTTCTTCCTTGTAGGCAGTTGTGTCGTCATTTAAATCCGGAAGACTCTTCTCTCAAACATTCTCAACATATCGTCATTGCTAGATTTTCTTCTCCCCCCCCCCTTTTTTTTTTTTTTTTTTTTTTTTTTTTTTTTTTTTTTTTTTTTTTTTTTTTATTTTTTTTTTTTAAACAAACGTTGCAACTTTGTAGGTGGGGGAAGTAAATGTGCAACGTCCATATTATTTATTGTCCAACGTTCGAATTTTAACTGCCCAAGCCCAATACCGATTCGGTATTTCTTGCCGATATTGTTGCCGAAACTATCATGCCGAATAGGATTTTATGTGTTGCCGATGGATGCCGATCGGTACCGAGCAAGATTTATAAACGATGCCACCACCCTCAGTAAGTTGCATATTCTTTCTCAAATCAAAGCTAAATAATGTTGAAGACTTAAATGATGTTACAATAAATGAGATCAAGAATCTTTAGGGCAATGATTTTTTATTCTTACATAGTTACATTACATGCAAAGTATTTTATTATATTAACTGAAAAGAAGCAAAAATACCATGCTAAGATCAATTCAAGATGGAGAGCTCATAGAGAGACCATATACTAGGGGTGGCAATCGAGTCGTGTTCGTGTTGACCTATTCGGGTTCGCGGGTTGGCGGGTTGAAATAACCTCAACCCAAACACGACCCATTTATTAATCGTGTCAAGAAGCTCAACCCTAACCCAAACCTGCATAACATGTGTAACCCGTTTGTGACCCGTTTAACCTGTTTAAGTAAATAGATCAAGCAGTGAATAAGATTGGTGGTTTATTGGTTTAACTAGCTTAAATGCAAAAATGATACAAGGATCTAATATATGATAAAAATAACATACAAATAACTATACGACAATTTCAATGATATCTGAGTTATAAGTTATAAGCGTCAATTTCAATAAAATCTGAGTTATAATCATAATTCACTCATATTAAGAACATAACAAAATACATTTAATCCATATCAAACATTAAAACTAAGTTATATATTTTATTTTTAGAGGCTTATATACTTAAACGGGTTCACGTGTTGACCTGTTTAACACTTGCTCAACCCAAACACGACCCGTTTATTAAACGGGTTAGACGGGTTGACCTATTTTTGACCCAAACCTGTTTATCCTCAACCCAAACCTGTTTAACTTCGTGTCGGGTTCGTGTCGTTTATCGTGTCGTGTCGAGAATTGCCACCCCTACCATATACATGTCCATAAAGATTTTATATTGTAACTGAATTGAATTTGATTTGGTTTGGAGTTATTAATAGGCAACAGAATGTGATGACTGATGATCGACAACTCAATTGACGATATTACGATTTCTCACTAAGATACAACGAATAAATCACAACTTTGGTCCGTCGAAAAGATTTCTCACTAAGATACAACGAATAAATCACAACTTTGGTCCGTCGAAAAACAACTTAAGTTAGTTGTTTTTCGACGGACCAAAGTTGTGATTTATTCGTCGGGAATGGCTGATGGTATTCTCATTAAGGGTTTGTCGCACGACCTCCTTTCTCTTGCAATGGTAGAAAGTAAATTTATATGTTGAATAAAAAATAATAGTGTTCAAGAAACAACAAATAGCTGTTCAAAAACAAAGAAAATAAACATGTTAAAGTAAGTATAATCTGTTAATGCTATATGTTGTTACCTTACTCACCTTAGTAAAAGTTACAAAAGTGATCAAACAAACAAAATAATTGAAACAATTCAACAAGTCACAAATCACGCCAACCTTGCTTGTAATTATAAAACTCTAAAATTTCTATTAATTATTAGAGGTATGCAGTTACGTTTCAATTCATACTTAATATATATAGAATTCGCTACATACGTACAAGACATTTCAAGAAAGAAAATCTAAACCCATTGTTGACCTAAAATAGCATTAAACTATTAAATCAGATATTTATGACGGCAAATAAATAAACATTTTGATGTCATGACAGAATAATGTTATATGCTATTTCGTTTTGAATCGTATATTTCTTATGGCTGCAAACTTTTGGTTTACAAAATCACGAAATGTGCTTAAACATACTTTTGCTATAAAATTTTTGATCACGTATAAATATGTACATCGAGAACAAAATTTAGAGACTCAAAATATGATTGGTTAAATAGCTTATGATCGGTTCTAACTCAAATTTCTAAACATTCTTTCTTAATAAAAACATTAAATTTATAAACCAAGTAGCATTGATTATTATTTTGACTAATTTAGTTATAGATCGACTAATAAATACTAGTAGTTACAAATCGATTCTGTAATACGGAGTACTAGAAATTTGTACAAAAAGAGAATCCAGATTAGTTTACGACCTATAAATATTTAAGGTGAGATCTACTAGCTGGTACATCCAAAAAATTCTTTAATGATACATCCCACAGATCTCTTTATCACATAATTAAATTTAGGGTTATTGCAAATATATTTCACGTACTTTCCACTATAAATCACACCAGAAACTAGTTTTTGAGTCATAAACTTCTTAAATTGCATGTACTTTTCAAACTTAAACGAGAAACACCACTAGAATCACACTATAACCGATGACCTCCGCCACATTAAATTGAACACACACGTACAGCTAGATCAGTACATACGATTCTGTACTCACTAGCTATCTGATCAAGGTGATTGTAGAGGAGATGCCGTGGTGAGGTTAGTTGTTGAGGTGTTAGGCGGACGTAACACATGTATATTGCATGTCATTTATTTATTTGAAATAGCTATATCTGTATTAAAGAAGGAACTTATAATTTACAAGTTCATTACAAAATAAATTAAAAGCATATATATGTAGTTATAATATTGACCAAAGCGTATAAAAGTTTAAACAAGTTTAATGTATTCGATAATTAATTAAACTATTCAAAGTTGTTGCAAAAACATATATGTTTTCTTACTCATGCAGTTGACATTTGATGCGAGTAAAACGATAAGACATAGTCATTGGCGTGCTCCTCAATCTTTCATTTCTGTTTCCTACTAATTTACGCACACTATTTCTTGCCTCTTTTATCATACACAAAGATATAAATACCCCCATTATCCTTCGTTACATTAAACTTATTACCATATTTTCAAAACCATAAAACCCTAATCTAGCTTCCTGCTGGTAATCTATAAAGTGTCCGTACAAAATCCAAAAAAAGAAGAAGAAAAAACCTTAAAAAAACCCTCAAATCTCATGGCTCCTCTTTGTTCTTTAAAAGCTAGACATGCTTCATGGAAGTTCTTTCTCGTGCTCTTGTTCACTATCCTTCTCGTTGGTCCAAGCTCCGCCACTAGCCGCGGGTTCACAACGTTGAAACCAGATCAACAGCGACAGAAGCATGATGCAAGTTCAAATAATCCTGGTTTGTATTTCAGTATGAAACCTAAAGGCAAACCTGTCCCTCCTTCCGGTCCTTCAAAAAGACACAATTCAGTACCAAACAATTGATGTGTTCATACAAGAAAGTCATTTTCTTTAGTTTTCTTGGAATATTGGATTTGAGTTTTGGTGAAGAATCGAATTAGGGTTGAAAAGAATCATAGAATAAAGATATGATCTTTTCGGGTTATGAATTCTTTGGTTATAGTCTTATAGATATACATATTAACTATATATACTGTATAGGAAAAAGAATACTATATATTTTGTTTTAATTTATATGATTTGATTATGTTAATGGAGTTGTGCATGTTGATTTTATTGATTCTTTGTGGCCATGTTTCCACATTTATATAATTTCTGAATTGTATTGCAGTATTTGAATCCTTGAATCCTTAATTTGTATTTTTGAGGTTAATAAGCAAAGATGATTGGTCTCTCCATGTTTAATTTGTATGTTTGTTATTGAGCTTGAAATTTTCTTTACAGAATCAAGAAATTAAATCTAATGTATATTAACAATATTCTCTTATGATTATAAATCAGAGCTGCTTGAAATATAAAAACAAAATTAATTGTTGTCGTAAGAGATTGATAATTGTGAAATCATATTTAGGACGTAATCCCTTTATCTAAGAAATACCAATAACTTGTGCTTTGCATCTAATCGTCGAAATGTTTGTTACACTTATGAACATGTCTTTCTTAAATTTTGATGCTAACCAGATACGTAGATGTTCAACCTCTTGTTTGTTCTTGATTTACTTTTGACCATACCAAATTTTTAGCCTTTCAGTCACTTGCTATTCCAAATTTACCATACTAATTTATAAATAAAATTTAAAAAGCCACCGTCTAATGTTGAATTGTCTATTTTTGGTAAGTTCCTTTTTATGGTTGGAAAGCGTCAACTCATAAAAGTTTGTTGTAGGAGTCATACATCTGTATAAAGTATAAACACATGACTAATAAATGTTTGATATAGGTACTTTTTACCAAATTCTTTTAGAACTACTCGCATTTAAAATGTAATCATTTGATGATATACTATAATGCATAAATAAACTACTTATACTATGACTTTGGTACGAGCAATACCTAATTATTCTTGCGAACTTCTTACAAAATTATATACATTATTATTATTATTATTATTATTATTATTATTTTTGGTGCAAAAAGTAAAATTATATTACTCTCAACCAACTTTTACAAAGATCATAGATAACTCCACTGATTTTTCGACATGCCCAAAAACAGTAATAGAACATGAACAATACATCCAATATGTGACAAAACAACCTACTATGTCTGATACAAATGAACTCTGACATAACCAGCATATCATACATGTAGAATACCAATCTTTCTCTAAGCACATTCAACACCTTTATTTTACCTTTTAAACTTGCACCTTAAACCATCTGGCTACATTTCCACTCACCTCCCCACCAAAACCACTCAACCAGCATCCACAGTGGCAAAGGCAGTGAGGTGAATGACATCACTAGGCACCCATAACCCTTCCAATCAAGAGCTCTTCCAAGTAATCTGCATTTCCATCTCTTAAAAGTGGCTTCAATTACTTGGAAACACATACCTTGATGGAAGACCAACCATTTACCTTGATGGAAGACCAACCATTACCTCCTTTAGCAGTGTATTTGGTGGACCAAACATGTTTATCTTTCACTCCTCGCTATTCCACCCATCATACACTGCCCACCCAAACCATATACCTTTCACAGTGAATTGCCTTTATTATGGTACATTCTTATAAATTAGACCTCTCATTGATCCATCAAAGCCTAATCAGTTTCCTCCCAAGGCCAAATTGATGAGGAGAATGAGAATCCAATAGGTACAATCACACCATTACAACTCCAAGTACAAGAGTAATTCACTGTTATGGTCTGCAAAAACCCTAACTGATCGTATAACTCAAAAACTCCATTAATCATCAATAGTTTAATCATTCTAGGCCTTGAATATTATTAATTGTTTCTAGCTTTCTATTGGTCCATTACTTTGGTGGGTCGGTGGAAGATTAGTTTATATATTGGCGACATAATACAAAGACGACTTTAAGTTTGAATTGCTATTCTTTTTGTTGTCGTTTTCTGCATGGTATGCTATGCTTAATTTGCTACCGAATTAATCCCTTTATATATTCATTGAATTTCTAATCGTGGGTCGGTGGTTCTTGGTATTATATTGGATCGATTGTCGGTGGTACATATAATACGATTGCGAGTAAACCTTTAGGAATGGAAGCAGGTTAATTTGTGGTGCGATTTGCGTTAAACCCTAACTCTTACAGTTAGGGTTTTCTCCGTTGTGGTAGTGTCGATTGCTTGGATTGTCTGTGGGTTTGAGAGAGATGGAAAAAGGGTTCTTTAATAAGAAGGATACATCTGATGTTACTCGTTCCGTGGGTAATATTCATGTTGATGTTGATAAGTTGGCTAATGTGCCGAGTGTTAATGTTGATGCTAATGTGAATATTGATGAATTGAATGCTACTGTTGATTTGTCGAAGGTGACTATGAGGAAACATAAGAAGCCTAAGGATGTTAATCATAGTTCTACTCAGCCTATACTTGCATCGTCTGGTCCTATTATTACTGAGTGGAGTGTTGATGATGGAGATATTGATTTATCTATGATTATGGATACGAATAATCAAGTGAAGCCGGTTTCACTTGATCCTTTAGTTAATGATCCGAATGGTCCACATGGGGCTTCTAACAAGTCTCATAGTTCTGATAAGGTTGATACGAATGCACCTGGGGCTGTTGGTATTGAGAAGGTTGGTGTGGATGCTTTGAAACAACCTTCTACATCATATGCTGGTGTTACTTCTAGTGAACCTAAGAAATACATGTCTAACTTTCGTAGGCTGGAGTGTAGCAAGAAATCAAATGGTGTGGATCTTTCTGTACATATGCAAGTGGTTGAAGAGGTGAACAATAGGTTTGAGAATACTCTGTATGGGTACTTCCTTGGCCAACGACTTGCTTTTCCTGTTGTCGATTACTATGTACGCAATGCGTGGGCTAAGTTTGGTATACAGAAGGTAATGATGAATGCAAAAGGGTTCTTTTTCTTTACGTTCAATTCGAAAAAAGGTGTTAATGATGGTCTTGAAAACGGTCCTTGGTTGATTAGATATGTACCTATTATTCTTAAACCATGGACATTGAACACCAACTTACTTAAAGAGGATTTGACCAACATCCCGGTGTGGGTTAAATTCCATGATGTTAGATGTGTTTCGAAAGCTTTACATTTATTAAACTAGTTTCACCATTTCCTTAATACACAAAACACATGGGTAAAAGTATAACCCCCGTTTATAGCAAAGGTTTGAGGTAAGACCAGGTTGTCCCAAGAGAGGATGTTGTTTCTTATTGCTAGTTAAAGGTAACAAAATTAGATTCCAATGATTGTCACTTATCACTAAAACCGTTTTTGTTGGATTTAAGATCTTTGAAATGTTTTCCCAATTAATATTAAAAGTATGTTTATTTAAGGCAAAGCACATGAGAATTATAAGAAGTAGCATCACAGAAGTTACATGGACAAGGCATAAGAGTGAAACATGATGGTAGATCACGTTTACTAATATATCTATCCTATGTAAAAGAATCTCCTTTCGGCCTTTGATTCTAGATACACAGAATGCATAAAGTGTGGTCCAAGTATGAAGTATGAAACATGCATTACCTCTAGTCAAGCCGTTAGACATTAGACTAGCCATTAAACGTGTCAAAGTCAAGGTTATCATTTATTTTACTAAGCAATTCTCACAAGCATAGCAATGAGTTGTTATAGACAAACAATTCATAATATAACCAACATGATTGAATCTTTCGACCTTTAGGCAATCACTATGATCAATCAAGACAAACGATAAGGTACTAAACAATGACATATCAAATGCAAGTTCCATAAATTCAGTATTCATGATATTATTCTCATAACAAACATGGCTCAAGTGCCTCAAATAAACATAAGATTACTACTCAATACTTAACATAAAGTTAAACGAGTAAACAAGTATTTCTAACATTACAACGAATTATACCGAAAGTATTCGAGCTCAAAGTGGTTCTACAAGTGTTGTTCTTACTTCTTATCTAGTGGTTTTGGTACAAACCACTACTAACTGCTTCTATGATAAAGATTATATTTGTTGTTGTGGTGTGTCTAAACCTCCGTTTTGAGCTCCTATTTATAGCGTAAAATATTGCCCTAGCACGTCCCTGATGAGTTATGATAGGCAAGTGATCGGCCTCATCATTGAAGTAGCTCATTAATGTAGAAAACATAACTGCCAAGGGAAGTACGCCGCGCATTTGGTGTAAAACCAGCGAGCTTGATTTCGTGTAACCGGCGTACTTTATGTTTGACTCGTGAATATATAGTTGACCAAAGATGCCCGTAAGCGGCGCTCTTCCTTCATATAAGCGGCGTGCTTTAGTCCAAACTAAGTCTTTTTCCTTTTATTTTTACAAAGTCATCCATCTCGTGCTTTTCTCGTTACTTTCACCAGACCTATGTCCTGCAAATATATTCTTATATTAAGTATCAAAAGTCCTAATAATAAGGTTATTTGTCCTATAATTCATATAATATCGGGAGTATAAACATGTATAATACGAGACTCATCAAACTCCCCCATACTTAAACCAATTCTTGCCCTCAAGCATTCAAGAATTGTCTTTAAAAACCAAGTCTCGTATAAGTTTCAAAAGTATATATTTGTTGTGTATCCAAGACAACCAAGAATAACATGACATGCTCCTCACGAAAGTATAAAATTTTCAAATTCACTCAAGCACTCATAAAAACAATTTTTGGTATGGAATTCACTCTTATAGCTCAGTCATAACTTATAGATTAACCATATGCTTGTAAAAGAAACAAAACTGCACCGACATGGCGTAAGCACCAAGTATAAATATCAAAGAGGTCTTATATTGGGTTTAATGGTTATAAGGTATGTATATGGAATATTTGTTGCAAACACTTAAGTCGGGAATTCATATTTTCTTCTCATTTCTTTTTTTTAACCACATTATAACAAACATAAAGCGTGCACTCTTCATACTCATCGTAATTGGTATACAACCATACTTTTTTCTCATATACATACCAATTCTCATATTCCCGACTAAGCAACATATTTTAATTATTTTCTTGATAGATAAATAGAAATGAAAATTCAAGGCTCAGAAGGGTGTATCTAATGGATAATAGCACTAAAAGTGAGTGCTAAATGGTTTAAGTTTCGATTAGAAAACAGTTGGCTTATATATGGTGTAATTCCTAATTTTTGCCTCTTATCATGTAAAAATACTTATATCACATGAATGTGATCTTACTGCGGTCTCATAATAATTTCTAACACAAGTTCTAGAATCACATAAATTATCGGCATACTCATAAACAAAGAAATCAAGCATAAAAGGTATATGCCGAAATAGGCTCAAAATCCTCACATTAATCGTGGTAATGGTCATAAAATGTGCAAATAATGTCATTAGTCCCGATTCAGACTTCTTATAATTGTTTTGGATACGTTTTTCTATAAAATTCTTTAGTTATTTTTCTTTTTATATACCCCCGTAATCGGCGTACATCACTAGAATGTGCGTCGGTCTTTAGTTATAAACACGGCGTTCTTAAGCCAATAGCGGCGCTTTTATTTGATTTTTGTTCTAACAGTTTAAAAATTTTCATATACTAGCATAAGTTTTTCTTTATTTTTCAAGTTATCTTCCCCCCCATACTTAAATTAAGCATTGTCCCTAATGCTTTAGAATTAAAAACAAAGTATAACGGGAAAAATAAAGGATAACGGTACTTCCCGGGTATGCTTTGTTATTCCCCCAAGAAATCTCCAAGTACTTGTCCATCTTTTTGGACCATTATCTCATTCCCTGTACACATACATCATGCAACAAAAACAATATCCACAAAATTGTAATGTGCCATCTAACACATTACATTAGCATATACATATCATAGATAGTAGTTATATTGTTCAAATTGTTTTGAGTGGCAAGTGTGGTGCCAACGTGGTGGTGTAGTGGTGCAAGTGTCAAATTGTTTTGTGGTGGGTACCAACAGAGGCACCCAAATACAGACCCATAAATTGTTTTAGAACATGTTTTGAAATTGTTTTTAAACTATGACCGACACACTGGTCATCAAATCATCCAACACACAAACAAACATTCCAACAGATCCATAAACCCGCCGCACATTCAAGCCAACCCAGGCGGTCTTTACTACTGCTTTTACCAGATGTTTACTGGTTCAATCTCCATCACCTCTGGTAAGTCCCTAAGCCTTCCAGTCCCTGCATCTCTCAGATACCCAAAGTTTTTCATCTCCACAGGTTTACACATCACAGGTCCACAAAATAACTCCATTCCTTCTTCATTGAACAACCCCAAACTCTTTGCAATTCTTGTTACAATGTGACCAGAACATATCCTAGTACCTCCAGCAGTCACAGCTTCTTCTCCCAAATGCTATGCAATCAACCAACTCAAATTTAGACTGGATAGATGATGATTCCTGAAAAACACATATAGTATCCACAAATCCAAATCCAATACATATTGCTCATAGTGTGCTCTATAAAAAATTGACTTCACCATGATCTTGTGGAACACTTGCAACAAGGGGTTCTTTATTTTCCAAACTCTCTTTTTTTCATAAACTCTGACATCTTCACCACTTATCTCTTTCCAAAATGCATCAGCATCAAAATTCCCTATTGTTCTTTCTCCTTCCAATACCAATCTTTCAAAATTTACATCTCCCATCTCCTTGTCTGCATGGATTCCTAACAGTTTACTAAACTCCAGAAATGTTACTGTTCTTTCAACTCCTCCTAGTCTAAACTTCACGAACTTATCCGTAGCAATATCACCATCACATACCTCCTTCTTGACAGACAAAGAACTGAAAAATTCCAAACACCATTCCATGTGAATTGGTTCCCTAATCTCCAAAGCTCTTTTCCTCATTTCTGAGGTGACTATCCTATGACCATATACCACCCTCATTAGTAGCATATCTTCTAGGAACTCATTGCAACCTAATTCTTTCATAATCCTCCAGCTTATAATTCTAGGTACATCTATCTCCCTGAAATAGATCTTGTTAAGTTTCTCATTCAAAGCTCTTTTTGTTAGTTTGCCTACCCCTTTCCATAACAGGTTTGGGTGTTCTTCAGATTGTCTCTTAGGTGTTTTAAGAGCTCCCCTGGTTCTGGATGCAACACTGGAGCTTCCTTCACCATCAATGTTCTACTCACATAATCACAAACAAGCAACATTAGTTGTTAGAAAACATAAGCATCACAATCATAATCATTTAAACAAGTTTCATGCATACTGTGATCAAATTGTTCCAGAAAAACGATGGTTTTAGAAATAAAACCGGCGGTTACGTGACAAAATTTTCAAAATTATGAAAAAGTTCGGCGGTTTTTGTAAAAGACCCGCGGTCTTGGCCCTCAAGACCGGCGGTCTTTATGCTCTGCACAAAAGTGCTCTGTTTTATATTCAAGAACCATTTTCATAATGTCAAGGCATTAAAATTCTTTCCCTCTCAGGCCTCTTATATCTTAAAATCATTCTCAAGTTTCCAAATAAGCATGTAATAACAACATATAGCAGTTTAAGCATCATAACTTAGAATTTCATGCATTCTTACTCAAAATCTCTCAAATATTGATATAGCAACTTTAGAACATGTATTCTTCCTTCTAATCTCATAGGCAAACGTTTAATTACTCATATTATTCCACTAACATAGGCAATTGTTAATAGTAGGGCAAAGATAAATCCAAATTCTTGAAGTGATCATAATTCTACAATTAATCAAGGGGCAAACTCAATTTTCATATAAGATAACACATAATCAAACATTAAACATTCATAATTCAGAATATCATAGCAAACCCTAAGTTTTTGATCATCAAAAACCCTAAGAAAATTTTTAGAAGATTAACACAAGTGTAAACTTACCCTCATTGTGTTGAAATTATGGTTTGATCTTCAAAAAGCGTTTGAAATTACTAATTAGAATGTGGCAAAAAAAACGTTGGTGTTTTGTGTGTGTGATTTTGAGTGTATTTTCTATCTTAGCGCGTAATGTCAAAATATTTAGTTTTTGAGTTATAAAGGCTTCCCTCGCTAAAAACTCGGCGATCTTTAAGAAAAGAGCGGCGACTATTTCTGCAATTTTTCTTACAGTGTGCTATGATCTTCTAGAAATTGAACAAATAATAAACTAACAATAAAAGCAATCACATAAACCATTCACAATTGTTGTTCATTCATCTCTTATCAGAGGCATACTCATCAAGCATAAGCTTGAGATACAACTTATTCAAAATTTTGTAAAATAACATAGAAAATAAAAATTAAGAAAGGAGCATTGTTTCAACTCCATTTTTGGTGTTACTTTGGTGTTCAAGCAGTGAAATGCTCTGGTGACATAATGTCACCAAGCTTGTAGGAACCAGATGGTTTCCTCTTAGTGTCAAGAGTGGGTTCAGGTGGTTTGGGAGTCTCTTTCTTATTAGGACCAACTTCTATTTCTTCATTAACTTCTGCCCACAAGGTAATTTCTCCATATTGGTAGTTAATCATGCTTCTAGTGTGTTCCATGAATGTTCTTCCTAATATTACATCAGGTTCCACATCATCTTCAACAGGGTTAACATAGAACTCTAGTTCATAGCTTGTGGTTTTCTCCATATAATCTCCCATAGTTTCTCCTACTAGTTTCATAGACAGCTTCTTATCAATTTTCTTATCTCCATTCTCCAAGACCTCATATTTTAAGTCAAGTTTGACCACATATTCCTGGGAAATAAAGTTTTTATCTTTGTCAAGATCTAAAATTCCATCTGAGGCAAACATCCCCTCAATATAACATGGTGTTACATATTTTTCTCTATCTTCCTTTCCATTACCAATCCTATGAAGTAAGAATACCTTAGATTTCTCATTTATCTCAGGGGCATAAGGATTCATTCTCCAGAAACTCCTTCCAAGTACATTAGTATCTGGGTTAATAGTTAACAAACCTTTGGAAAAATCTATAACTCCATTTGTCTGCCCCATAAAATTTCTTCCTAGTATCACACTATGCTCCCATTCACTATCACTGGGGTTAACATCAAACTCAACAAAGAAAATGTCCCTATTCATTTGTACTAGCAGCCTCTTAGTGACCTCTTTCCTACCATCTTCCTTTTTCTCAATGCTTACTTTTAGTCTTTTCATCAACTCCTTTGAAATTAAGCTCCTGCTATAATCCAAATCAGCCACAGTATCATGAGCATAGTTGTTCTCAACAAAGCAGGGGGTAATAAACTTCATGTAGCATCCTTCAGTTTCCATCCTATGAAAAATATGAACCCTTCGTTCATTTTCCTTGTTATCAGCTGTAATCTCAAAAGTGACTTCTCCCTACCAAGTGTTCTTGCTTTCCACTTGGTCTTTCTCATAATTTACTGGTCCTAAGTTTGATTTTTTCTCCATTTCTATGGCATTACAGCACAACATCAAACAAAACATTAATAGGTTAGTCAAATAAGTCATAAGTTCATAATCATACTCAAATGACTTCATATAAATCATATATGTCAAGATATGAATCTGTTTAATCATCATAGATAAGAAATAAGCTTTCTGCAAAGATTTGTGCAGAAAAGTTCGGCGAGTTTTCAAAAAAGTACGACGGTTACGTGATATTTTGGCCGTTATATTTAAAATTTTCCAGAAGTACGGCGTGTTTAGGTAAAACACCGGCGTGTTTATGGGTTTTAACAATCTTCCATAAGAGATATTATCATTCATCAATTCAGATAGCAGTTGAAAACATATTGCAATTATCATCTCATCCATAATAGCAATCCAATATAGCATTTGCAAGCAAATAATTAAAAAGTAAAAGCAAAATATTTTTGTATTTTTGATTTTAATGTGCATTATATACTCATGCCATAATTCAGATAGTAAAAACAAGAGAAACAAAAGTCCTATGCTCTCAAAATTTGGAAAAGACATTATACAAGTTTGTTTTTGGGGTTTTGTGAAATCAAATCCAACTACTCTTTACTGTGTCATAAGCTCGGCGGTTTTTGTCTGAAAAACCGGCGCTCTTTTTATCTCAGAAACGAAATTTTCTAAAACTCTAGTAAGAATTCTTGGTATTTAACTAAATTTTCTTTTTGCAAAACTAACAATATGATTCAAACTAACCTCCCCGGCAGCGGCGCCAAAAACTTTGATGTGTTTCGAAAGCTTTACATTTATTAAACTAGTTTCACCATTTCCTTAATACACAAAACACATGGGTAAAAGTATAACCCCCGTTTATAGCCAAGGTTTGAGGTAAGACCAGGTCGTCCCAATAGAGGATGTTGTTTCTTATTGCTAGTTAAAGGTAACAAAATTAGATTCCAATGATTGTCACTTATCACTAAAACTGTATTTGTTGGATTTAAGATCTTTGAAATGTTTTCCAATTAATATTAAAAGTATGTTTATTTAAGGCAAAGCACATGAGAATTATAAGAAGTGGCATCACAGAAGTTACATGGACAAGGCATAAGAGTGAAACATGATGGTAGATCACGTTAACTAATATATCTATCCTATGTAAAAGAATCTCCTTTCAGCCTTTGATTCTAGATACACAGAATGCATAAAGTGTGGTCCAAGTATGAAGTATGAAACATGCATTACCTCTAGTCAAGCCGTTAGACATTAGACTAGCCATTAAACGTGTCATAGTCAAGGTTATCATTTGTTTTACTAAGCAATTCTTACAAGCATAAATGAGTTGTTATAGACAGACAATTCATAATATAACCAAGATGATTGAATCTTTCGACCTTTAGGCAATCACTATGATTAATCAAGACAAACGATAAGGTACTAAACAATGACATATCAAATGCAAGTTCCATAAATTCAGTATTCATGATATTATTCTCATAACAAACATGGCTCAAGTGCCTCAAATAAACATAAGGTTACTACTCAATACTTAACATAAAGTTAAACAAGTAAACAAGTATTTCTTAATGAATTATACCGAAAGTATTCGAGCGCCAAGTGGTTCTCCAAGTGTTGTTCTTACTTCTTAGCTAGCGGTTTTGGTACAAACCACTACTAACTGCTTCTGATAAAGATTATATTTGTTGTTGTGGTGTGTCTAAACCTCCGTTTTGAGCTCCTATTTATAGCGTAAAATGTTTCCCTAGCATGTCCCTGATGAGTTATGATAGGCAAGTGATCGGCCTCATCATTGAAGTAGCTCATTAATGTAGAAAACATAACTGCCAAGGGAAGTACGCCGCGCATTTGGTGTAAAACCGGCGAGCTTTATTTCGCGTAACCGGCGCTTATGTTGTATATAACCGGCATACTTTATGTTTGAATCGTGAATATATAGTTGACCAAAGATGCCCGTAAGCGGCGCTCTTCCTTCTTATAAGCGGCGTGCTTTAGTCCAAACTAAGTCTTTTTCTTTTTATGTTTACAAAGTCATCCATCTCGTGCTTTTCTCGTTACTTTCACCAAACCTATGTCCTGCAAATATATTCTTATATTAAGTATCAAAAGTCCTTATAATAAGGTTATTTGTCCTATAATTCATATAATATCGAGGGTATAAACATGTATAATACGAGACTCATTAATGTTCCTCTTGCTATGTTTTCTGATGATGGCCTTAGTCTTCTTGCCATATTGATAGGCACGCCCAAAAGGTTAGATGCTTTTACTAGCCAAATGTGCAAGGAATCGTGGGGCTGTAGTAGTTTTGCTAGATGCATGATTGAAGTGAAGTCGGATGAGGTGCTTAGGGACAACCTTACTGTGATACGGGTTGAATACAAGTGGAAACCACCTCATTGTGATAAATGTAAGATTTTTGGTCATACTCTGATTGAATGTCCTAAAGTTGTTGTACCTCTTGCTCAGCCTACTAAGCCTGTTAATGATGGTTTCAAGATGGTCAATAACAAGAAGAAGGGAAAGCAAGGTGGTCCTACTATTCCGGGTCAAGGAGGGTTTACTAAACCAGTTGTGGGTAAGCAGTTTCAATATCAACCCTAAAAGACTCCTCCTGAACCTAAGAAAGTGGAAGTCACTAAGAAGAATGCTTCTGATGTGGCTAGTTCGAGTGGAACAAAGATTTCTACATCTAACCAGTTTGATGCTCTTAATATGGAAGATACGAATGCTTTTGGTATTCCTTCTAATGACACCAACAAGGATGTGGATTCTGGTCGTACGATGGAAGTTAATAAAGATAAGTCTACTAAGACAGGTACTGCATCACAAGAACCCCTTGTGAGTGATTTGAAAGAGAAGGAGTCGGTTGTGGCTCCTAAAATTAGTGATTCATGTACTCCGCCCGCCTTTTCTACTAAGAGAGTTAACCCTTTTTCTAAGGTGGGAGAGATCGTGGTTTCTGATTCTGAAGATGAGATGGTTGCCAACCCATTTGATGAGTCTGCTAATCTATTTCGATGGTGGCCAAGATTTTGAAGATGTTTATGATGACTATGACTACGATGACTATACGAATCAGGTTTATGATCTTCCAGGGAATTTGGATGCCTTTAATGCCATGTATGGCACCAAGCTTCAAGGTCTTAGGAAGTAATTTTATTTCGTTATGTCCTATGTTATCAATTGAGTAGTGGTTTGTTTTCTTGTTTAGAAAATAGGAAGTATCTTGTTATGTAAGCTTTATGCCTATGTAACGGGTTGAGATATGGGATTTCACCCATATCCATTGTACTTAAACGTTTTGGTTAATATATTTACCAGGGTGCAGGATTACTCCCCTTTACCCAAAAAAAAAACAGACATTTTGATTTCCAATTTGTGAGAAATCAAAATGTGTAGGATGCAACATATTATACTCATTACCAAACACTCCTTTATAATATGTGCATATATGAGGAAACATATGAGAGCAGCCTTCAATAAGCCTCAACTGACTGCAGGCAAAACACTCATCCAAACACCCTTTTATATTGAAAAAACTGTCTAAATTTATGAAGAGAGCTAACTCTTCCAACATACTCCCTTTTCTATACATCTGTAGAAACCTTTTCACTTATTTTTGGAGGCCAACTTCCTCCAGTTTGATTCATCACAAGTGATTTCAGCCATATCCTTTAAATTACTCCATACAACAGCAGAAAGAGAGCAAGTAAAGAATAAAAGTGTTGGAGATCTTCAGTATCATTGAGGCACAGAGGACATCTATTAACAGTATGCATAACCCATTTTTGAAACTTATCCTGAGTACTTAGCCTATCCTGAATGGCTAACCATAGTATGAAGGAGTGCTTAGGAATGCTCTATGAGTAGCAAACCAGCTTCCACCAAGGGACTTTAAGGACTGCATCACACAAATCATTAGTGACAAATTTTACAGAGAAATCAACCTCAATACCTCCATTAGTCACCCATACAGTTTTATCATGACCTTCAACATTTATCATAGGATCCTCAATGCTAGTGATAAGAGGGGATTTCTCATACCATTCATAAGGCCATTTCCATTTGCTGTTTTCAATCATTTCTCCCACCTTAAGTTCCATTGATAACATAGCATCATAAATATCCCTATAAGAGATATACTGAATGAGAGGACCCATAGAACTCCAGTTGTCATACCACATTGAGATGCTGCCACCATTCACTAATTTGCATTTCAAATTCTCTTTCACTTTATCTCTCACCATAAGCAAGTTTTTCCATCCCCAACTATCACCTTTCTTAGCAGAAATAGCCCAAATACTTTTACCTTTTAACTTCACATAATGTACCCATTTGATCCATAATGTATCTTTCTTCACAACAATGTTCCACACCTGCTTGGCTAGCATAGCTTCATTCCATATTTGAAGATCTTTTAAGCCTAATCCTCCTTGGTCTTTAGGTCTGCAAATTGAACTCCAAGCCACTTGCTTTTCCCTGATTCCATAGGAATCCTTTTAAAAGTTTATATACATTATTTTATCAACAATGAATATATTAAACAAATTTAGCAAGATGCTAAGAATGACTGATCATGCATGAGAATTACATATAGTCTTTCCGTCTTAAAATTATTATCAGTAGATAAAAATCACGCAGTTTAATAATGTGGAAAACTAGAAAGGGGGGGGGGAGGGTTGAATAGTTTTATGTCTTTTTTAACTTTATAAAACTTGGTTTCAAAATATAGATTAGCTTTACAAAAACTTTGATCAGAGTTTAGTATGAAAACAACTATATGATCTATTGTATGTGTCCTTTTAGGTTTGTTATAAAAACTTTGTTTTTGAAAACTTTGTTTACTTTAAAAACTTTCGATACAAACTTATGTGAATTCAAGTCTTACACAATATGAACAACTATATATATAAATACTATAGCAATTATAATGTAAGTAAAGAAATAAGTAAGAGATGGAAAGATCGAACCGCGAGACAAGAGATTTATAGTGGTTCGGCTATAAGGACACCTTCCTTGCCCTACTCCACTCCCCGAGCACCTAACTCGAGAGTTTTTTTCACTATGTCAACAAGCTCCCTTATGGCGGAGAAAACCTTACACACCAATATTCACACCACAACTTAGTCACACCTTATTCACACCTTCTACACGACTTCTTCACACCTCTCTATCTTCACAACTATCTACTTCACAACTATCTACTTCACAACTATCTTCTTCACACCTATCTACTTCACAATTTCTCTACTTCACAACTATTTACTTCACAACTATCTTCTTCACACCTATCTACTTCACAACTTCTCTACTTCACAACTATTTACTTCACAGCTACCTATCTATATGCCTTGCTAATCTATCTTCTATCAAGTATTCACCACTAGTTACACAAAGAAATAGATATTGTGGAAAACTAGAAGGGGGGGTTGAATAGTTTTACGTCTTTTTAATTTATAAAAACCTTGTTTATCAAAACACCAATTCGAACTTTATGTTTCACCAATAGATTTGCACAATTATAAGTAACGATATCAACAAGTATATGATATGACATATGTGAAGGTAAGTAAATAAGTAAAGAGATAGAGTTGGAAAAATGGCACCGTGAGACAAAGGATTTATAGTGGTTCGGCTACGAATCTCCTCTTCGTCCTACTCCACTCCCCGAGCACCTAACTCGGGAGTTTTCTTCACTATGTCAACAAGCTCCCTTATGGCGGAGAAAACCTTACACAACGTCGCTTACACCGGCTTAACGACACAAAGCTAAATGTCAGGTCCTAATGGTAGCTAGAACCAATCTCACAACACAACACGACTTCTTCTTCTTCTTCTTCACAACACAACTTCTTCTTCACAACACAACTTCTTCTCTTCACAACACAACTACTTCACTACTATACACTACTTCACTACTTATTCTTCTTCACTACCCAACTCCTATTCCCAACTAGCACTACTAAAACTAATTACACTAATCACAACACAACTACAAAAGTACTATACACAATATATATACAATACTTCTTGAACTTGAGGTTGAAGGAGTATTCTTCTCTTGCACTTTGGATGATGGTGGATGATGAGGGATTGAATCACTTGAAACAAGGATTAGTAATCTAATGATCAAAGGGTTTTGGAAGATGTTTAGAGAGATTTAGATCTGTAAATTTTCGTGCAAGAGGTGAGGAAAAATACCAGATTTAAGGTGGTATTTATAGGGAAAAATTCTGATAAAATTTGACACAGGAGCGTGGCCGGTCCCCTTAATTGTGGCCGGCCCCCTTAAAATTAAGGGGGCCGCCCAGCTGTAACAGCCAGATTTTTTTGTCTTTAGTGTGGAAAGTTTATTTGGTGAAAAACTAACTGATTTTGGTTAAAAATTTGAATTCATATATTTA